>CM019754.1:32004940-32284940 GCA_009761765.1 Phenacoccus solenopsis | reverse complement strand
ACACTTTCAAGTCATAAGTACTTGGGGCTTCTAAAATTATTCTCAAATTTTTACGATCCGTCATTTTGGATCCAAGAGGTTACATTCTGGTCATCAACTAACCCTACATACAAAGTTTGACGTTTCTAGGACAATTTGGTGAGTAGATATGGAACATTCATGAATTCCCTTCAGCAATTTCCCCTCCAAATGCAGTTTTTGGCTCCAACTCCCGTCCAAATTCACTTGAGAAGCTAAAATTACAATAAGTTAGTCACTTAGGCTCATTTTATCATATGACACCACAATTAAAAATTCTCGACCTATTATGTTCCCCCCACCCATCATATATCAAGGTCAATAACCCCTCTTTTTCCCCTCTAATAAGATGTATGAAGGTGAATTTGTGATATTGTATGCCTCTTATTACCAATAATCACAAGAGTTCATAAAAATCGCATTTTTACTGCTTTGAGGCTCCTCGAGTCTCACTCAAATTTTGGTAATCCACCATTTTGTATCCATTTTGACCCCAATTCAAGAGGTCATATTATGGTCACCAACTTATCTTACATACAAAGTTTGACTTCTGTAGATCGATTTGGTGAGGAGATATGAATAATTTAAGAAATTTTATGACTCAAAACTTCCTCAAAAAATCGTTTTTTACTCTACATCCCCTCCAAATGCACTTGAGAAGTTGAAATTTAGATATGTTGATAAGCGTAAATCACTCTTTCATATGAAATCAAAAACAAAAAATTTTGGATTATTTGCCTCCTCTCCAGCCCCCCTCAAAATTAGAGTAATCCGCCATTTTGAGTTTTATCGAAAAAATAAATAAGCTCTTATTTTGTATTTTTAAGAAGAGTCTTTCACGAAAGTTTGAGCGATTTTCATGAATACCTGCAGACACTAAGTGTTGTGAGAAAATATATACATGTATAAAAAAGTATGACATTTCTACATGATTAATAATTACAAATGATCTGAAACGCATAGATTCGAAGAGGCCCACCCTCCCGCAACCTCCATTCACAAATCAGATAGGCTATAATAGCTATCATTTTTATTAAAAACTCAGCTAAAAAGAGGCGATGTTTCGCAATAATGTAAAACCTATATTTTTTCGCGAAATACCAAATTAAGCTCGTGTATTTTCCCTAATAAAAGATTAAAATGAGAAATACAAAATCTAAAAACAAAAAAAAATAATCCATTATTAATTACGTTAATTTTCAGGTCAGTGTTCAAGAATACTTAATCATTAGGAAAAAAAAGGGTTGTAATTGATACGAGGGCTTTGTTACGACGCAAGAAAGCACCAAACAATGAAAATTGACGAATTTAATTAACCCAAAAATCTTAAATGAGTAGGTTTGTATTTTCTGGGCTAAAAAAAATACTGGGTTTCAGAAACCGCTTGTAACTGGTAAGGTATTATGAATAATTACTAAATTCTTTACTTTGATATTAGATACCATCTAATTTATTATATTTTTCTCATTCTTTACCTTCGTGATTTTAATATCGTTGTTATTTGCATTAATTGATTAACGACTATGTATGATGCTGACAATCTAGACAGATTAAAAGCAAGTTGAAAAAGAGCTGAATTTTTAATAGGGGTATGTTTAGATTTGTAGTATAGTCAAGAGAGGGCTTGTGAAGTCAGAACCACTTTGAGCTCAGTTTCTTAAACATACGAGTATAAGTATCGTTAATTTGTATAATTCTTTTATAACAACATTCTTCAAGTAAACTTATACTGAGATAGATTTTTTTTTTAATTAAAAAATATATATATTTTTTTTTGTAATTGATTGATTATTACTATTTTAATTGCTACGAATCATCACAAAAAATTTTTTTATCTTGTTAAACTATGTTTTGAAGTACATTTATGATTTTTTTTTTTGAATTAAAAACATAATACATGTTAAAAAAATTTCCCCGTCCCAACTCCCATCGCAATTGCTGAAAACTTGCAAAATGTAAGTTATGAAAATAATTTTCACAATCTTAATTGATACATTTTTTCACTCAAACACTGAGAAAATTTTAGTTGCCAATTTCTCGGAAATGTATAGATCTTATCTTCCTTTCCATTTTTCAAAAGAGCACGAAATTTGTGTATTTTCAAAAATTACTAATAAATGGATGACTTATCGTTCGCAAGCGCATAGTGCGAGCTTAATTTGAAGTTTTCAGAATTTAGGAGATAAAAAACATTCAATTTTCATCTCACAAAAGTACCCAAAGTTCTATAATAGTCATAATTTAAGGGAATAAATCACGAAAAAATTCAAACGTAAAATCACATCACTGAAAATACTTCAAGTCCTAAGACGATAAAAAATCTAAAAATTTCAAATTAGCACAAAATCAATTTTTTTGAAATTTTTGAGAGCTCTGACATCATTAATCATTATGGTAGATATTCGCAAAAAGATCAAGGACTGAAGTTTTTTCACGTTTGAAGAAACCATTTGGCCGCTAATTTTTCCTGATTTTTTTTCACTCCAAAAGAACAAAGATAAGAAAGGGATTTCGTTCTTTACCATAGTATCTAATATCAAGATAAAAAATCTAGTAAATATTCGTAATAACCTATGAGTTACGAGGTATCTGGAGTCTGTCCGGAATAAGAATACCAAAAACACCGAGCACAAAATGACGATTTTCAACTCAATCATATCTTACTTAAATCGGAAATTTTGAATAAGTAAAATATTAAATTATGAAAAACGCATTTAAAAAAATTAACAACAGAAGTTATTGCTTTACCTTGCTTACAACGTTTAACCAACTCTTATCGTCGGTCCATTTTCAGGAATATCGTGGTTAGTTGGAGTTAAAAATCATCGTTTTGTGCTCGGTGTTTTTGGTATTTTTATTCTGGGCAGACTAATAGGACTCGATTTTTTTACTCAGAAAATATGAACCTACTCATTCAAGATTTCTAATTCGTAACAAATGACCTGAAACTAAAAACATGAAGATCTTCCTTCCTGACCTTCCCTTCAAAAATGAGGCAGGCTCAGTAGTGTACTTTGGGGAGTGGAAGGAGGTTGGGAAATTCCCTAGGTAGCGAGAATTTAATTTTAATTTAACACGAAAGAAAAAACTTACATACGTTTATGCAATACCAATTTTTTTTTCATGTTTATTCTGAATAAATAGAACAACCTGGAAAGAGAAATGGGATTTATGATGAAAAAAAAGTGGCATAATACCATTTTCCCCGGCAACAGAAAATCTCTAGCTACAACACTGGGTAGGCTGTAATAGCTACTGTCGTATTAAAAACTCACCTAATAAAAAGTGGAAGAAAAATAAAAATCTGCAAAGAAATTTCAGGGCAAAAAATGAATTGATATAAATAAAGGAAGAAAAAAATTTCAATTAAATTCCATAAGTTAATCTTCCTCACAAAGCTTCGGCATGTATTGCTACAAAAGACAGATACATATATGATGAGATTAGAATTACCCATCATTACCATACATACAATGCATATTTTAATTATAGAAACAATTCAAACAATTCCAAAGCGCAACGCATATTGAAACCCGAGCATCAAAGGTAATGTGAAAATCGACTTCCACAACGTATTATAATTCTAATTAACGCCAAACTTTGCAAATAACCGATAATCTTCCGGCTCGAGATTTCAATAAAATAGAATCTCTAATAAAACCAACTTGCGAGGTTTACTCGCAAAACCAACGGTACCAAAATAAATAGCAAAAAGTTCAGCTTCCATCGAACCTCTTCTATGCGCCTTTTAGCGGTCCAATGAATCATTATAAGAGCATTTAATGAATGTTAATATCGCAGCCTTTATTCCTCGCATCATCCATATCATTTTCTCATTTAAGGCGCTTTCGTTGTGTTACGCTTTCGATATGAAATTTCCAGCATTTTCGGACCTTTTTTAAAACTACATTATCTCGGTTAGCAACTCGACGATAAAACAACAAAATCAGAGATTTTATCACGTACTCCCGACGACGCGACGTACCGAAAAAAAGTTCAACCGTACTTGATCAAAATCAAATTTACTTTCCATTCATGAAGTACAAAATTCATTTAAAAATATTCGCTCGTCGAGTTCGTCCACAGAGGTTAGGCGTGACCTGAATTTAAACAGATTGGCTGAATTTTCTGACCACTTGCTCACACCAAGCGATAAAATTTAAACAGATTACACTCGACGAGGTTTTTTCCCCCACCTTTTCTTAATGATGCTCGAAACAGCGTTACAGGGTCTTCGTCGGTTTGTTTCAAAACTACTCGGGATTTTCGTTTTCGCGTATGAGTGGCTACAAATTCTGATTAAAGATGAAGGTTGAAATAACGATAAACCTTGTAATATTATAACGTTCATTTTCGAATGTGTTTATATAAAGCCACCATACGCAGATGCTACCATAACCGTTGAAAACTCCGTTCTATACTTAAGTTGAGAGTTTTGTTTAGATTTCAGCCTTTTCTGTATACTTATGTATTTTTCAAATTCTTATCCTCAACAATTACAAAAGGATAGAATTCCGTCGAGTAAATTACTATAACAATCGTTTATTTTATCGAATATTTTGTACGTTTTAGAAAGCGTAGCGAAATATGGTTTCATTTTTCTTTATGCGCCGAAGAATCGATGTAAACAACGTTTAGTAAGGAAAATAAGCCATTTGCGGGAAATATTGGCAGTTTACTTTTACTACGTGATATTACGAGGCAAAATGGACGAAAATTTCGTTTATTATAATTAACAGCTGCGATTTTATCGTAGTCGTTTCGCTCATGGTAGCTCGATTAGAGACAAACTGTAAAATGGGGAGTAATTAAGGAGATGAACGAAAAATGACAAGGCTAAAATCTACCTATACTATTTTTAACGAATTTTAATTTGTTGGTTAGACAGGGTGTCTAAGAATTTTCATTTGTCAAAACGATGATTTTTGTTTGAACTTTTCTCATCAATATATAGATCATTCTGCTAAGAACTTCACCCCGCCAGCCCGAAAAATCCGCATATTATAACAGAATAGCCGGAAAAAATCTCGAGTGATAAAAAAACGAATATAATTCGGAAAGTAGAAAAACAATAAAAAAAAAGGCATTCAAGAAAGTTTTTGTTTTTGGTAATTTAAATTAAAAGCAATGTTCGTTATCTCCTCGTCCTTTTATTCGTTACATACAAATGCCAATGCGTTCCCAACCCCAAAGCTAGCGAAATACCTCACCAACGCTCAAAACTAAATAATACCTATCTTACCATGCATGGTAACTGAACGAGCCGGTGTTTATGCGAAATTCTGTACCTGTCATTGCCGTCGCTTTTGTACAAGGCGTGATGTTTTACCTATATATTTTGTTTGAATTTAATAAAGGGTAGAAAAATGAATCTTTTCTTTTAATACGCCCTACAAAGGTTATGGGCCTAGTGTTATGTGCTTTGTTTTTATTGTAAAATAGTATGGAAACTGGTAATAGCTCCTTTTCAAAGATTGAGCCATTTGATGGCTCAAATTATGGAATATGGCGTAACCGCTTCGCATCATTCCAGCACTGTATGGAATGGAACATATCATTGACGAGGAAGAAGTTCCAGAACAACCTACAGGTACCTATCTTAAAAATAATGCTAAAGCAATTGCTTTGATTGCACACAATTTAGCAGACTTACAGTTTTCTTACTGCGATGGCGAGCAGTGCGCATGGAATATGATGAACAAATTAGATGGTATCTTTGATAAGATAATTAATGTCACACAGTTGAATCTACATTCCCATCTATCTTCGTTAAAGCATGATGAGTTGAAAAATTGGAAAAATATTTTGGTCGATTCTATGGCGCGTTGGCTGAATTAGAAAGAGCTGGTGGAAGAACAGAAGAAATTGATGCGGTAAATTATCTCTTATTGTCGTTGCCAAGTCAATACAATACTCAGAAACCAACAACCTCTGCTACAATCGAAAACAACATATGTATGGATACTCAACAGGTAAATAAGTTTAAATGATATAATTGTGGTATTTTGGGCCACAAAGCGGTTACTTGTTGAAAGAAGCTCAATCGTGGTAATAATCATTGTAATAATCGATCGAATGGAAGTGATTTTAATCATAATTTCAATAATGGTAATGTTAATCATAATTTTAGTAAAAATTTTAATCGAAGTAATTTTATCTTAGTCAATATAATTCTATTTAAAGTTATTTTTAATCAAGATAGTTCTAATTGGAATAATAATTATAATACTCCTTGTGGATATAATAGTATCTAAAATCAATAGTGTTGATGGTGATAAAAATCGATTTGTGTTTTGTGCATCGATGTCCTCCTCATATAATTCTGAGGGGTCTTTAGGTGATAAGAGTTTTATTTTACTTAGATTCATGTTGCTTTAAACATTTTTGGTTACTGATGATAAGTTGTTTTATTCGAGTATTGTTTTAAGAAAGCCAGTTGGAGTTGATGTAGCAAAGAATGGTGAATCGATTATGGCGACAAAGATTGGTCATATTAATATACGAGTAAATGGCATTTTAGTTATAATTAAGAATGTTTTATTCTCGAAGGATCTTCTAAGTAATTTAATTATACTTTGGTCAGTTGGCTAATAACGGTTTGAGGGCTCTGTTTGAAGATGAAAGCACCCGCATTCACTATATTTCGTCGAAGTTTTATGTTGATATTGTGCATAATGAAGCAATTTGCAGTGCTACTATAGGTGCTAATGATGGTCGTTTACAGCATCGACATTTGGGTCATTTGAGTTTCGAACATTTAAAGCTTTTGAGGGATGAATTGAATTTGGATAGCGCTAATTTTCATGCTGGTAAAAGATTTTTGTGAAGTTTATATTTTTGGAAAACAACATCGACGTCCTTTGAAACCAAATAAGTATCGATCTTCTGAGCCTTTGCAGCTCGTTCATACTGATGTTTGTGGGCCAGTTAATCCCACTAGTTATGTTAGAACTTAGGAAGGACGATGTATAACCAAACCTATTAGTATACTTAATATTTAGACCACTATACTGCGACTTGTTGAAGCCTCTACTTTTTTTAGTTGTTGTTGCAATACCATTTGCATCGCGTACACACGATCAACAGATTCGACTTGTACGAGTATTATTCGAGTTTATACTTTTGCGTGTTGATTAATAATAAACTATTATTCGAGTATTACTTGAGTTGTATTACTTTCTAATAATCTCATTTATCTCTTCAACTTATCGTTTTCCAACAAGTTACGATAATAAGCCGAATTTTTTTACATTCTTAGATGATTATTAGTAGGGCTAGGATTTATATGCGCTTAAAATTCGATTATATGCGCATTAAATATGCGCTAAAAATGATGTAAATATGCGAATATATGCGCTATAAAAGTATAAATATGCAAGTATATGCGCTATAAAAGTGCAGCATGTGGCATATCAAAATAAAGGTATTTTCAATCTGTAACTGAAATTGAAGTGAATAAACGAGAAAAATACGCGAGTTCAGATTTATTCGAAAATTAAACATTAGAATAACATCCAATAACGAGATGTTCTTTAAGATTTTCAATTAAAAATGATTTCCTGTTGTCCCTAAGCACACTTTTCAAAGTGCTGAATGGACAAACAAACGTCGTTCACTTTCGTTCCTTGATAAAGTTGATAATCAGATCTGCCAAATGAACGAAAAATTTCTCGTTCGTTCAGATGTGTTAGGTTTCATATAAATACAACAAATAAAAATAAAATAAATTACGAAAAATATTTAACCTACATTTCCTTATAGATAAATAACGCGAAATAATTAAATTAAAAATACTGTGTGGTAACTCTATCTAACGGGTAACATAAGAATTAGAATAAATTGGTAACTGAACTGGTAAAAACGAAATCATAGTAAGCAGCGTGCGCAACTTATGACGCACAACTTGGGATATTGTGTCAACGTCCGACCTAGCGGGTTGACAATGGTGAACCAGATGAGTCAGCTGACGCTGGTTTTATGTAGTACGTACAAGTGTACAGGTAGGTAGTAGAAAGATATTGTAATTTAAACCAATATATGAGTATTCTAAAAAGCATCAAGACGTGCGTTGTTTTTTGAACATTTAAGGAACTTTGATTTTGCATTAAAGGAAGTTTTGGAGAGTCGAAATTATACATTTTATGGTCCTCTGTTCCCGGATATAATAATTTTCTAGAATTTTGAATTACGTGTTGTTATATATTATTGTTATTGTGGTTTATGATGGCGTCGCCATTAGAAGAAATGGACACTTCTGTAAGTAATGAATCGCGACCTGCGGATATAAATATTGCGTTAGTAGAGGATTTAGATCCAACAACGTCTATATATAAGCAGATAAAAAATATCGAAACCTTACTCGAATGTATAGAAAGTAACGCAGAACTTATACATTCTGAGGAGGGAGCTAAGGCAGATTTAGGCGAATTAATGGCAATTAAAGAACAATTTGATACAGTCATTGAAGACGAAAAACTGAAGGATGAGGAAAGTGCAGGTAAATTTGATATATTAACTAAGGTGCAATTAAATTTCGCGAGACTGTTTCGTAATATTCGAGAAAAATTATTCGTCATTAAAAATGCTAATAAACGAAAATTTGAAGATGAGTCATCATCTATGTTGCCGTTAGATTTTCCAATGGTTAAATTACCCGCGTTAGATATACCAAAATTTAACGGTGAAATTGAAAAATGGTATTCGTTCAAGGACATTTTTTTTAAATCTTGTTAACGATGGTCGTGTTCGCGAAAGTGATGCTGCTCGTAAGCATTACTTGTTTCAAGCTTTAACTGGCGATGCTAAAAGTATCGTTGAAAATTTGCGTGATTCAAACTTTGAAACATGCTGGCAATTGTTGGTTCAAACTTACGATGATCCATTCCGACGGGCGAAGGCACATTATTATGCCATATTCAGCAACAAAAAAACTGGGTTATCGTTGAGGCAGCTTCTCATTACATGGAGACAGCATAGCGAGGGACTTCGAGCAGCATTTCGTGAATTAAATCTTGATGGCTTTGAGCAGTTGATCATTGCAAGTTTTCTGGAGGCGGTAGATACCAAGCCAACTTTACGACTAGCATGGGAGAGGCGAGTCAATGATCTGAAGTCAGGAGCTTCACTCAACGAGTTTTTCAAGTTCATCGACCAAGAATCTCAATCTTCAGACCGCGCCTTTCCATCACGAAGTGGCGTAACTTCAAGGCATGGGCATGCAGCGATGGTGACAAAACGAATGGTAATGTGCGAGAAATGTAATCAAGTACATTATCTCAACCAATGCAGTTATTTCCGAAGTATGCCAGTAGCTGAGCGAGCGGAATTCATCCGTAATCGTAAGTTGTGCGCTGTGTGCTTCAAACCAAACTGCAACGGAGCGAAGAAGCACGCAGCTGCTTGTCCATTAAAGAATATTTTTTGTAAAAAATGTCGCAAACCTCACAATACCTTGCTGCACGATAATGGTGAGTCTAATTTAATTTATAATTCTATACAAAGTTCTTGTCCATCAGAAAAACCATCCGACAATTATAAAAAATTTTCTGAGGGAGAAAATAATACGAAAAATTCATTATGTTTATTCAATAATAATGTGACTCGTGATCTCGACCCTACCTCTAATTATGAACCATTGCTGGCAACAGTGGTTCTTCGCGCTTATCGACAGCGTGCCAATACCTCGATTGAAGCTCGTGCTTTTTTAGATAATGGGAGTCAATTTAATTTCATTACAAAAAATTTAGTGAAACGTTTAGGTATGGAAACTTCAAAAACTAATATCTCTGTGAGTGGAATAGGGCAAGGAACAACTCACATTCAACATATAACAGAGGTGAAGATTTCATCTCGTTATACAAATTTTTCGTTAAAAATAAAGTGCATGCTTGTCGATAATATTTTAAATTCGATGATTCCAAATCAGTTTTTTAATGTCGATTCATGGAACTTATCGCCTAGATTGCATCTCGCCGATCCGTACTTTAATGTACCGGCTGAAATTGACCTTTTACTAGGTCTTGATGTTTTTTGGCAAGTTCTAGAAAATCGTACATTGAGTTTAGGTCTAAATATACCTAAGCTCCATGAAACTAAATTAGGTTGGATCATTGCGGGGAGCATTCGCACTGAAAAAACGACGTACGGTACATCCGTATTTTTCGTTCAGTTGAGTAATAACGAATTACTTAACCAAATTAAAAAATTTTGGGTTATCGAAAATCACGAAAATATACCAATAACCAGGGATGATGTTGAATGTGAGCGAATATTTACAAAAACAACGTATCGCCAGGAGGATGGCCGGTTTGTGGTATCACTACCATTCAAACAGGATCCATCAGTCTTAGGTGAATCTCGGTCGCAAGCTTTAAAACAATTTTTTCATTTAGAAAGGAGATTACAACATAACGAAGAAATGAGAATAAATTATATAAATTGTATGGCTGAGTATATAAGTCTTGGTCATATGAGAAAAATCGACGAAAATTCAGTGGTTCCTAACTATTATTTACCACATCACGCAGTTGTCAATCCCACATCTACAACAACAAAACAAAGGACAGTGTTTAATGCTAGCGCTAAGACAACATCTGGTGTTTCATTAAATGATATACTTTACACTGGCCCTGTTGTACAATCAGAATTAATAGCAATTCTTATTCGATTTCGTTTACATACTTACGTAATGAGTGCAGATATTGTAAAAATGTACCGTCAAATCCGAATTCACCCAGAACATACAGTCTTTCAGCGTATCTTCTGGCGTGATTCGCTCTCAAAACCTGTAGAAGTTTACGAATTAGACACATTGAGCTTTGGAGAACGGCCAGCGCCTTATCTCGCGACGAGATGTTTAAACGAACTTGCGTTAACATATGGCGATGCGTATCCAAATGCTAAGTCAGTTATCTTAAATGACTTTTATGTGGATAATTTGTTAACTGGTTCAAACTCTTTGAATTAAGCAATAAGCACTCAAGAGCAAGTAATATCACTCTTGAATTCAGCTGGCCTTCCGCTTAGCAAATGGTGCTCAAATACACCCGAATTACTTTCTAAAATTGATCCAAAGAGTATTGAAACAAAAATTTCCCTCAATTTTGACCAATCTGAAGCAATAAAAACCTTAGGTATGTATTGGGTACCCAGTGATGATGTTTTCAAAATCTGGTTTAATCGACCAAATGTTTCTGAGTCCAAAACTAAACGTCAAATTCTCTCCATTATTGCTTCAATTTTTGACCCTATGGGTCTTATTGGTCCTATTACTGTCACAGCCAAATGCTTTATGCAAGAAATTTGGAAATCAACTGTGGATCCGATCGTAACATCGTCGGAAAATTCAACAGGCCTTATTAACTGTGCAAACCCAAAAATTAAACAAAAATCAAATCAAAAACGAGTACATTGGGATGACACTGTATGTAATGACATTTTGGAACCTTGGAAAAATTTTTCGAAACATTTACATAACTTAAACAATATTTCCTTGCCTCGGCAAATTATGTCGAATATTGCAAAAAATGTAGTTTTCGAACTCCATGGATTTGCCGATGCATCTTCGCGTGCATATGGTGCCGTGATTTATTCCAGAGTTATTGATGAAGCGAGAAATTGCAGAGTCAGTTTACTTTGTTCGAAATCGCGAGTAGCACCATTAAAGCAGATTTCAATTGCGCGTTTAGAGTTGTGTGCAGCTAATTTACTAGCAGAATTAATTCAAAAATTAACGTTGATCTTAACTGTAAGCATAAAAATTGATCTTATTCGGTTATGGTCTGACTCGAAGGTAGCTCTGTCTTGGATAGCAGCTCCTTCATATCGGTGGAACGTTTTTGTTGCACATAGGGTCAGTAACATACAATCAAAAACAGAAAACTGTACTTGGGATTATGTAGAGTCTAATTTAAACCCAGCTGACATTTTATCACGGGGAATCCACCCGCAAGATTTAACAGCTGATCATGAATGGTTTCTAGGACCTTCTTGGTTGAAAAACTCTGCTAACCCATGGTCAGAAAAAATTTCCTTCCTACCTAATGTTAACGAAACCCAAGAGCGAAAAAAGATCTCATTTTTCTCAATGCCCATAATACCATTTAAAAGTGATATTTTTGATCTAGTTGGCTTACCAGACACGGGAACAAATTCTGTTGAACGTGTCTTTAAAACTGGAATTGCAAAATTACGCAAATTGGTTGCGCAAATCGTGCGCTTTCGATTTAGTACGCAGCCTTATTTTCCTAAAGCAAACGGATCATTAAAGGCATATGAGCTCGCTTTTGCAGATAATATTCTCATAAAATTATCTCAAAATGAATATTTTCATGATGAAATCAAGAGCTTGCTAAAAAATGAACATGTAAGTACTAAAAGTTCCATCGCTAGCCTAAACCCGTATCTCGATCAGAATGGTATTCTTCGCGTTGGTGGACGTGTCGGAAAAGCCGAATTACCATTCGATAGGAGACACCCAATTATTCTACACCCATCTCACAAATTAAGTGACCTAATTATCTTACACGAGCATTTGTCCCATTTACATGCAGGACCAAGATTTTTAAATTCAATCTTACGTCGTAGGTATTGGATAATTAGAATAAATGGTGCAGTTTCACGATGTCTAAAAAATTGCCATACCTGTGTTCGTTTCGCCGCAAAAACATATCAAACCATAATGGGGGATTTACCTAAGGCAAGAATAACTCCTAGTAGACCTTTTACACATACTGGAGTTGATTATGCCGGACCTTTTTCGATCTTAGGCAAAGGTGGCAGGCATAAGGTTCAAATTAAGGCATATATTGCTATATTTGTTTGTTTTGCCACCAAAGGTATTCACCTTGAATTAGTTTCAGACTTAACAACTCCAACATTCTTAGCGGCTCTAAGTCGTTTTATTGGTCGCCGCGGAATTCCCGCACATATTCATTCAGATAATGGCACCACGTTTGTTGGAGCAAAACGCTCTTTAGCACAATTCTATTCTTTCTTAAATGAAACTTGGCCTAAGATCGAAGAATTTGCAATTAATAAAGGGTTCCAGTGGCATTTCATTCCTCCACGTGCCCCTCATTTTGGAGGAATTTGGGAAGCTGGTGTAAAGGCAGTTAAAACCCATTTATATAAAGTCTTAGACAGTCGTCTGCTTAATTTTGAGCAATATATGACCTTATTGGTGGAAATTGAAGCTTGTCTCAATTCTAGACCTCTAACTGCTGAATCAGCAAATCCAAACGATGATTTAGAAGTCTTAACTCCTGGACACTTCTTATGTGGAGGTCCAATTACAGCTCTACCTTCCCCTAATCATTCTAACATTCCAGAAAATTGGCTAAAACACTGGGAAGCAGTGCGCCAAATGACGCAGCTGTTCTGGAAACGTTGGACTACGGAATATCTTAATACGTTTCAACAACGGTATAAGTGGCGAACAACAAAGGGAGAAATAAATTTAAATGATTTAGTTTTAATTAAAGAAACTGATATGCCCCCTACACAATGGAAAAAGGGTCGGATCACAGAGTTACACCGGGGATCTGATGGACAAATTAGAGTTGTTACTCTTAGAACATTAAATGGTGTGGTTAAACGACCAATAACCAAGTTAATATGTTTACCTAAAGGTAACTAATATTTACAGACTACCTCAAAAAACGGAGGGAAGAAACAATGACCAAGAATAGAGACGAGGAAAATATTCTTAAAGAACAACCTGATATATAATTATCTGAGTAAATAAATATGTTGGCTACACTTGTCACAATTATTTAAGGCGTCACTGAAAAAACTGGTACCAGATCTTTAGAACATTCTTTGGTGAAGGTATTTTCACCTATTATCCCTCTGTTGAGAGTGGATTCGCATCTAGCCAATGCGAACAAACAAAAAAAAAAAAACTTAACGACAGGTGAGCAGATGCTCTTCTCATTAATACCAATGAGAATTAAGCAGTGAATAAGCCTTCCTCAAAATAAAATTATGTCTCTGAAAATTCCTGTCGACCCAGAGTTACTACTATTAATAGAATAAATAAATAAATAAATAAACAATAACTAATTAAATAAATAACTAAACAGTAAACAAACAAATTATTGAGGTCAAGATACCTCAACGCGGGGAGAATGTTAGGTTTCATATAAATACAACAAATAAAAATAAAATAAATTACGAAAAATATTTAACCTACATTTCCTTATAGATAAATAACGCGAAATAATTAAATTAAAAATACTGTGTGGTAACTCTATCTAACGGGTAACATAAGAATTAGAATAAATTGGTAACTGAACTGGTAAAAACGAAATCATAGTAAGCAGCGTGCGCAACTTATGACGCACAACTTGGTATATTGTGTCAACGTCCGACCTAGCGGGTTGACAATGGTGAACCAGATGAGTCAGCTGACGCTGGTTTTATGTAGTACGTACAAGTGTACAGGTAGGTAGTAGAAAGATATTGTAATTTAAACCAAGATATGAGTATTCTAAAAAGCATCAAGACGTGCGTTGTTTTTTGAACATTTAAGGAACTTTGATTTTGCATTAAAGGAAGTTTTGGAGAGTCGAAATTATACAAGATGACATCACATAAGTTCATTTTTTTTATCAAAAAAATCGATTTTTTTTCTCGAAATTTCGCGTTTTTGCATTAATTTTCGTGATTTTTTTGTAAATATGCGCTAACCAGCCAAATATGCGCTAAATATGCGCTATAAAGCTACTTTTTGATGAAAATATGCAAATATATGCATTTAAACCCTAAATATGCGCGTATATGCGCTAAAAAATTTCACCATTCTTCTTCAAAATGTATGAATCGCAATAGAAACGGCGATATGCGGTAATTAGTATAGCCAAAACAGATATGCGTTTGCATATAAATCCTAGCCCTAATTATTAGCATTTTTGCTATGTTTTTTTATTGGAATCTAAAGCCGATGTTTTCAGGTGTTTGAAGGAATTCGAGGCATATACGCGCTATTCGTTGTGATAATGGTTCCGAGTACATTAATAAACATGTTTTTACTTTTTGTGCTGAAAAGGGAATTGAGATTCAGACGACAATCCCATTCTTGTCAGTTGCCAACCTTCAAATCCAAACAATTTGATCTTTGTGGATTTTGTTTTTATGTTTTCCGGCAGTAATCTAGATTTTTCTACAGAATACTAAAAATGTTATTTTTCTGTTTTTCTAGATCATTCTCGTTTCTCATTTTCTCGTTGCCGTCACTCTTGTACGAGGCATGATGTTTTATATTTTGTTCGAATTTAATAAAGTGTAGAAAAATTAATCTTTTCTCTTAATACACCCGATACTTTTTACACTGTGGCCTCTTGCAACAGTGTTGAGCTGAAATGCGACGCTGTTCATAAGATACAAGCAAAATTGGGCAGAATCCAAAAAAAAAAAAAAAAAATGAATCGGATCCGAATCTGCATTCAGTACAATAATCTTCGAATCAATTTACGATTCACGAATCCCGGCTGAAATAGATGTATAAAATGAATCGAATCCGAATTACGAATCTACCCATCGCATTCGTGGATTCGAATCCAATTTTCCAATCACGAATCCTTCGCAAATCCAACTTTTTCGTCTGTTTATCTGTTACCTACAGTAAAAAGCACGCCTCACCGATGAGAAGGAATAAAAAACGTAGAAAACTCTTAGACTAAAAAAGTAGTTCGTTAGGAAAAATTTTTTTAAAAATGAAAAAATAGGAACAGGAATAGGATAGGCGTTCGAAGAAAATCCAGTAACTGGTGACGTTTTCTCCAACGTTAACTGGCAAGCGCTTATACACTCTATTTAACCTCTTTTGAATACGAACAACATAGTCCTTGGGAAGGATAGCACTGAACACACGTACAGGGGCGTAACTAAGGGGGGGATGGGGGGGAGCTTCCCCCCAGGTGTTTTGAAAAGTTGGGAAATTTATAATTGTTCAACGTTGAAATTGGGAACTTGGAATTTCTTTTGGGAAAATAAGAACTGGAATAAATTCGAACTGATGCCAACTTATCCCCTTGGCTTTTGGAAAGTTGGTAAATTTGGAGTTTTAGCGTAGTAGTATTATTACAACTATTTTAAAATTTTTGAAAACTAAAAAAAAAAAAAAGCTCAACAGTTGGGAAAATTTCATGGTATTAGTTGGCAAGTTTTGGTTTTCTCCCCCTCCCCCCCGAAGAATGCCCTCGTTACGCCCCTGCTTACGTAAAGACTTCGCGTAAGTGTTGTACTCAATCGATCAGCCTTTAAGTGAGCCACCATCACCAGGCAGGTGATTCTAAGTCGAAGTTGGATGACGATCGAACTCGAACTGCTTCGCAACCTAAGGTTTGTTTTAGATAAAAGTTTTCGAGACCATTATAAGCTACATAGTAACCACTAGTCACCAAAGTTACATCAAAAAAATCAACACTTCCGGCTTATAGTTCAAAAAGTTACAAGAGGGTATCTACAAAACTGAAAAATGGTTAACCCAATGAAATGTAATCCTTTCAAATGCAACATAAAATTACTTACATTGCTGGCGATTGAAAGACAACCACCTAAACTAAGAATTTCATGAACAGCGCTAAAATTAGTGCTGAACCGAAAGAAATAAACGATTTTACACACACACAAAAGGAATTACCTTCGTAAATATCACAAGGAAAAAAAAACAGGCAGATATGGTAGCTCAATAACTCTGAACGAATTTCTGAAAAACTTTCAAGTAGTTGCCCAGACCTTACTAATAAATCTATCTTGATGATTTTTCTTTCAAAACGATTCACTATGAAAATCTCAAGAGAGCGAGCCCCAAACGTCTTTTTATTCGCAAATAATATTATCATACGAATACTTCGAACTGAATAATAGTATTGCCAAAACAATACCACCACAAAGTTCCTTAAACAACGAGGGTAAAATTCAGCCCTAATTTAGAAACTGGGTTACCAACTAACGTGTGGTAATTGCAAGGCTATTTATCTAGGACAAACGGGCAGAACTTGCCATGTAGGTATATGTATACTAGAAGATATTACAGCTTGGCGTAATCATAGATTAGGTGTTTCAAATTTCACGGATCATCTTATTTCTATCAGGTACATAATCCTTTCGTTGATAGTAAAGGTATTGAATTGCGACACCTTCTAAGGAAGAGAAAACGATTAAGCCAGCGAGAGGAAGGAGCGAAGACAACAGACTATCAAGCGCTCAGATTATATAAGAAAGCATAGAAATCGTAGATTAATGCTTTCAAAAAAACAAAACAAAACAAATAGAAAAAATTTAAATTATGAAAGATGAAAAACAAATAAATATCATAAAACAGGAAATTTAAAAAAAAGGAAAATTTTTTTCTAAAAATAAAAAATAAAAATCTCCAAAAATTAAAAAACAAGTTCAAAAAATAAATTACCTTCTAAAAATGCAAAAAAAAAAAACGTAAGCAGCCATGCCGCATTACTGGAGCTGAGTTTTTAACTGGGGCTTGTTTTGATTTAGTAATAACCATGCTCAACCGTTCATCACTACAGGCCACACCCAATACCAAGTCTGAAAACCCCTACCCTACCCTTTCCAAAAACACTTAAGAAGTTGAATTTGGCACAAATGTAGTATTTCTTGCTATGAAATAATCATGCGAACACATATTTCTCAAATTATAACTATTTGAGGGTACTCAAATTATCTTCAAATTTTGTAAATCCGCCATTTTGGATCCATTTTGACTCAAATTTAAGTGGTTATGTTCTGGTCACAAACTAATCCTACACACAAAGTTTGACCATTCTAGGCCGATTTGGTGATGAGATATGGAAGATTCATGAAATTTCCTGCAGCAATTTCCCCTCCAAAAGCCGTTTTTTGCTCTAACTCCCCTCCAAAATCACTGAGGAAGCTAAAATCAAAATACGTTTGTCACTTGGGCTCATTTTATCATATGACACAGCAATAAAAAATTTTCGACCCCTCCTGTACCCCCACCACTATTTTAGGTTGGTAACCCCGCCTTCCCCCTCCAACATCATGTATGGAAGTGAATTCGGGATATAGTATACAACTTATCCCCAATAACCATATGAATTCATATTAATTACATTTTTACCAACTTGAGGCTCCTCAAGCTCTACTCAAAATTTTGATAATCCGCCATTTTGAATCCATTTTGATCCAAATTCAAGAGGTCATATTGTGGTCACCAACTAACCTCACACACAAAATTTGACCTCTTTAACTTGATTTGGTGGGGAGATATGGAAGATTCAAGAAATTTCATGACTCAAAACTTCCTCAAAAAGCCGTTTTTTGATCTAACTCCTCTCAATATGCACTCAAGAAGCTGAAATTTGGATATGTTAGTATCCGTGACTCACTCTTTCATATGAAATCAAAAACGAAAAATTTGAGCTATTTGCCCTTCTCCAGCCCCCTCAAAATTTGAGTGATCCGCCATTTTGAAATTTATCGAAAAAACAAAAAAACTATTTTTGCGTATTTGCAAGAAGAGTTCCTCACCGAATTTTGAGCGAATTTTATCCACACCCGCCTGCGCAAGTGAGTGACACAAAAAACGCAATTTTCTCAAAAACAGGTTTTTGCTAACTCGCCTCAAAATGCACTTAGGAAGCTGAAATTTAAATATGTTGGTGTCCGTGACTCACTCTTTCATATGAGATCAAAAACGAAAAATTTGAGCTATTTGCCTCTTCTCCAGCCCCCCTCAAAATTTGAGTGATCCGCCATTTTGAAAGTTTTCGAAAAAACAAAAAAAATACTTCTGCGCATTTTCAAGAAGAGTTCCTCACCAAATTTTGAGCGAATTTTATGAATACTCGCCGGCGCTACGCGTGGGGGAAAAAATATATATATATATACCAAAAAGTTGGACATTTGCCAGATGATTACAAATGGTCTGAAACGCAAAGATTTGAAGACCCCACCCTCCCCCGACCTTCCCTCCCCAAATCAGGTAGGCTGTAATAGCTATCGTTTTGTTAAAAACTCAGCTAAAAAAAGTAAGCAACTATGTTGCGTTACTGCAGTTGAGTTTTCAATAGAGACCACAACTCTCTCTCGAGTCCCGACTTTTCCTTCTCAAATTAGGTAGGCAATATTATCTGTCGCTTTTAAGTTAAAAACTCAACTAAAAATTCTCCAACGATAAGGAAACAAGCGAAAAAAATATTGAACACTTCAAAAAATTATCGAAAAATAAAAGAAGTTCAAAAATGAACATAAAATTCATTGAGTAAAATGTCTAAATATATTTAAAAAAAAGAAAAGCCCAAACACAAATAAATAAATTTATTTATCAAATTATTATTATAGAAGTTTTTTTTTACTTCTGTTTTGAAATGATGGATTCTTGGCACAAAAAAATCTTTTTTGAAAGAACCTACGGTACGCAGTTGGATGAAAAAGTCATCTCTGCCATCCCTTCCACACGTTATTGCTTTCATTACATCGATTATACCGAAGGATGCCGCAACGTTAGTGAAACGTGTCATAACAATGAATATTTGTTGGCAAGTAAAGTTTTGTTCGTAATAAAATTTACAGTTCATTATGTTCGAAAAAGTGATCAACTTTGCATCGATAAAATGAAAATTATTTTACGCGTGAAGTAGCACGTGTAAAATCATGTGTGCTAAATGACCTCAAACAGATTTCATGAAAATTTCAGCGCCACACTCAGCTTTACCTTAGACCAAAATGGCTCAAAAGCCTCAATACTCACGAAAATATCGCTTAAATTTATTTTTGAGCGATTTTAATTTTTTTTTAGTTTAGTAACCATATTTTGAGGTTTAAATGCCATAAGAGTTCAACAATAATTTTTTATTTCTAAATTCAACGAATTAAAAACGTTTTTTAATTTTCTTGAAAAACTATATCAAATCAAATTTTACTATTTTAAAAACAGAATCAATAAATGAATAATCTGAGAGACGAATGCATACTATCGACTTAATTTCAGTCCTCTATTAATTAAAGGCGTTACAATTCCTTAACAAAAAATCAAAAAAGCATTTGCCCAGATACTGATGGAAAAAATCTATACTAGGAATATTTTCAGTGAAATGCCTAGATTTACTGAACCATCATCTTTGTATTTGAATTTTAATGACCACAGGCCACGAATTGTTTTTGCTCCCGGCGATAACGAGAGAATTTCTCGGTTAAATTTTCAACATCGAAAAACGTTTCATTTCCTACGATGTAAAATTTTTAATCCACATTTCTAGCGTATACACACGACAAGCCTCGCGGTGATCTCGTGAACCATGCGAATTACGAAGAATCGCATTGTATTCTGTTATTTCTACTACAATATTTGAATACTCCATTCGCCTCATCGGATACTTGTACATTTGACGTCATAATTTTCCTACTGCGGGACATTTCAGAGTGATATTAAAATCCTTGTTTTCTGCAGGTAAATACACAAATTAATGAGATCCCGTTGATGCGAATATTTCATTAGTTCATTACAATGAATTACGCCTTCGCACTACGATTATTTATAGTTACCGATAATAGCATTTTCGTTCCCCTTACATAATTTTCAAAAACTACGCAATAACTTGACACGAGCACAACACCATCGGTGGTTATTTTTTTCATTCTGTACTCCCACGATGTCGTCGATAAGGGTATAAAATGTATCGAAAATGACCATAAAGCGCAACACAGCCGGTCGAAATTTTTTTATTAAATTTTTCCTAATAAATGAGAAAATAAACATTCCAACATACGCTCGACGTACCTGCGAGAAATACCCAGGGTTACCGAATTGCAATTTTCTTTACCCGCGAAAAGGTCTTTATGAATGAAATTCCGGTCCTCTAAGGCTTCCGCGATATTTTCATCGACGAAAAATTCCATTCAGCTAGGTTCGCTTTAATTTAACATTTATACAACTTCGATGGTTAATTACCGCCGTAACGATTGTTTAACGAAAATCACATCACGTCGAATTCCTAGAAGTCTACGTCTTTTTTTAATTTAATGATATAGTTCAATCATTAATGACACACGAGGAATCATTTTGAGAAATAACTTTTATCAAGTCAATTTCTAGTACTTGTAGGTGCCTGTAAATAAGCCTAATAACTACATATGAAGACTTCTAACATGCAGTAGTGACGCATATGGTCCTGTATGGAGGTTTGAAGAGTTTGAATCCTCTAAAAACCATTTTTTTGCATTTTTCTTGTTTGCAGTAACCTATACGAGGAAACTAGTTCTGTAATGAATTAATCTGCATCAAATTACCTACAAATTTTGTCTCATACTATTTTTTCTATGATCAGCCGTTCGTCTGTAAAATACCTTTCAAGAGTGAACATTCAGTAAAATAATTCGGTTGATATAATATAGTCAAATTTTTGCATTTTTCTCGCTTGTAGCGTCCGATATGAAAAAATTAAGCATCAATTTATTATGGTTCATTTTTAGTCCGTAAAGAATTTTGAAGACAACTCGTTGAGTAAGATTAAGATTTTCTATTTTTTAAGATTAGTTTGCCAAGTTTTACTCACTTAGATAAGCATACATATACGGAAAATTTAGTTCTATTTAAAATTAATCTACATTAAAGAAGGTGTGTAAATAACGCCCACTTTTCAGCCCACATACTTTCTTATTTCATTGCCCCAGTAAGTGAACAGAGGGTTGAAAGAGGTCACTCGTCCAGATTACAAGTTATGAGTTTTAGTATGCTCATAATGATATGTGATAATTATGTAGTATGTACTTCAGACAATTTTACCAGAAATTAGTGGCGTAGCCAGGAATTTTTCATGATGAGAGGGGAGAGGTTTGAACTTTCCCTATGCGCACTTTGCTGTGGCAAAAATGTAGATATATAGAAAACACCGTTTTAGTCTTATATATGTCTTATGAACATCTTATCGACAAACTTTCGAGATGAGCTTCAATTAACGTCAAATGGATATTAATATTTTTCGTTAACTAGAAAAAAAATTGATGACTATTGACATCTATTCGACATTAATACAAGCTCAGCTTGAAACTGTATCTATTAGATGTTCATAAGACATGTATTACGTCAAAATGGTATTTTTCGTCTATTTATTTACTATGTAAGAACATAAACAGGATATCTATCAGCCAAAGTGTGCGCGTAGGATTCATTTCAAGCTAATTTTAAGATCTTATAAAAAGTCCTATGACTTATATTCTTAATTTTCTTTCTAAAGGAGGGAGCTGTAGTCTACAGTCCAACTGGCAAAAAATGTTCTATAAATCGAAATCAGCATTCCTTTTTTGCGGGACAAAAAAATCAGTTGTTTTTTTTGTGTGTATGGATATGGATTCCACAGTCTCGAAAAAACGTATTTTGAATTTTTGTCCTAGTACAATAGGGATCAGGAGCCTAAAAGCCACATTATTTCCCATTTTTTAAACTTGACCTGGGAAAAAAATTTCTTCACAGTCTAATAACAGACACTTCCCTCACCCAGATGTATATCAACTTTGGTGAGCAAGGGGCATAATGCGGTGCCAGTGCCACCAATGTGCGATTTTTTGTCAAATTAGGTAATTTTTGATTCAATAATGACTCCGTAAGTGTCATATGGTCTGCGGGACAAAAAATAAACCAGAATGCATTTTTCAAATTATAACCACCGTAAAGTCCTCACATTATCTTCAAATTTTTAAAATCCGTCATTTTGGATCCATTTTGACCAAAATATAAGAGGTCATATTCTAGTCGTCAACTAACCTCACATACGAAGTTTGACCTTTCTAACTCGATTTGGTGACGAGATATGGGAAGATTCATGAAATTTCTTGCAGCAATTTCCCCTCCAAAAGCGGTTATTTACTGTAACTGCGTTTCAAATTTACTTGGGAAGTTTAAATCAGAATAAGTTAGTCATTTTGCCTCATTTTATCAAATGACACCACAACAAAAAAATGTTCGACCTCTCGTGTACCACCACCACATTTCGAGGTCGATAACCCCTCCTTCTCCTCTCTAATATCATGTGTGAAGTTGAATTTGGGGTATAATACACTTCTTATCACCGATAATCATATGAGTTCATTCAAAATACCTTTATTAGTAGAAGTAGTTACATTACATAAATCTAGCCGCTACTAGGCCCATATTGGGCAAAGGTTTCTTCCAGCCTGTTCCATTCGTTCCTGTCTTGTGTTATCCTATGGTAAAGTTTGTGGCCTAGGAAGTTGTTAAAGTCGTCAGACCATCTAGCTTTCTGTTTTCCTCTATTTCTTTTTCTATGCGTTAAATACCAAAATGTAAGTTTGTAAGTCCACCGGTTATCGTTGAGTCTGCCTACATGACCAGCCCATTTCCATTTTGTCCTATTGACGTAGTGAACGATGTTTAAGTTATTTTTTAGCTTAGTTTTCAGTATGCTGTTTTTTATTTTATCTTTTAACTTATAGTTGAGTATGGATTGTTCTATTGCATTTTGCGTATGTTAGGGCTGGAACGATGCAGGCGTTAAAAATTGTGCTTTTTTGGTAGTATGTGAATGGTCCTTTAAAAATATGTTTTAGTGTCCAGTACTTTTTCCAGGCTATTGATATTCTTCTGTTGATTTCTTTTTCCGTGCTATTTTCAAATGTAATTAGTTGTCCTAGGTAAATTGTTTCCGTTACTGTTTCTAATTCCTGATTATCTATTTTAACTTTCGTTGTTATTTTTTTAGTTAGAATTTTTGTTTTTTCCTTATTTATGTGTAGTCCAGCTTGTTTACCTATATCGTTAAGTTCGTCTAAATTTTCTGAGATCAGTACAATGTCGTCTGCGAATCTTAGGTTGTTAAGGCGTTCTCCGTTTATCGATATACCTTTTTCGTTCCAGTTAGTTAATCTAAAAATTCGTTCTAGGGCGCAGTTAAACAGTAATGGGGAGAGGGGGTCCCCTTGTTTCACCCCTCGTTTTATTTCAAAGTATTGTCCAGTTTTATCGGTTATTATCCTTGATGTAATGTTGTTGTACATTTCGTTAATAATTTGTATTAGAGTTTCTGGTATGCCCTGTTCCCTTAAAGCTTGTGTTATAAAGTTGAAATTTAGTGTGTCGAACGCCTTTGTAAAGTTAATGAAAGCTAGATGGAGTTGTAGGTTGTATTTGTTACTTTTTTGGATTAATTGGTTAATTGTGTGTAAATGATCGGTAGTAGAGTAGTTTTTCCTAAAGCCAGCTTGTTCCCGTGGTTGTTGTTCATACAATAATTTTCTTACTCTAGATTCTATTAGCTTCGAGAAGACCTTCGATAACGCAGGACTGATAGTTATCGGTCGATAGTTTTTTATATCGTGTTTGTCGCCTTTTTTATAAATTAATATATCAGATTTTTTCCAATCGCTTGGAATTATTTTTGAGCTTAATATCTCATTAAAAATCATTTTTAATTTATTAATTAAGCGGTGACCTCCGTATTTTAAATGTTCGTTAAATATTCCATCGTAACTGCAAGCTTTATTATTTTTAAGATTCTTTATTATGTTTACTATCTCGTTTTCTAAGAATTCAGGTATTGGTTCATCGTGATCGTTAATTTGTGTTATTTGAGTTACGGAATTATTTGGGTTATCGTTACTATATAGTTTCTTGTAAAATTCGGTTGCAATTTCGTTGATTTTCAATCGATCGTACTGTTTCTTACCATTTTCGTCTTTAAGATAAGTTGTCCAGGTCTTTCCTAGCGTTAATTTTTTCCTGATTGCTTTGGTGCTCTTCGTTGTTTCTAGTATGTTTCTTATTACCTCGTTTCTTTTGTTGGTGTTATGTTCTCTTAGTTTGTATTTTACCAATTTACATATCATGTTAAGTTCTATTTTGTCCTTTGCCGTTTTTATTTTTATACGTTTTAGCTTTTCTCTTTCATTTATCAAATTCTTAATATCTATAGGTAAAGAATTTTCTTTTTTAGTTTTATCTGAGTTTTTCTTTGTCGCTTGGGCTGCTTTAATTATTGCGTCTGTTATATCTTTATCGTAACCGTTTTCTAGTAATCTATTAAGTTCGCTTTCGTAGATGCCTGCGTTATCTTTTGTTATGTTAGGGTATACAGCCTTCTCTTTAGTATACAATTTTTTGCGAGTAATTATAGACATTTTACATAACACGAGTCTATGATCAGAATGGTAACTAAAATTTACAGCTTCACAATCTTTAATAAAGTTTACATTTCTATCGGTAATTATATAATCTATTTGAGTTTTGTACAATAAATTTGGCGAGACCCAAGTCCATATTTTTCCTTCTCGTTTCTTGAAGCGAGTATTCATAATTTTCAAATTGAGCTCTTCGCAAAAACGGATCAGCTTCCACCCACGCTGGTTGCGTTTACCCATACCGTATTTACCGACAGCGAATTCGTCTTTGAATTTTCCTTTTCCTACTTGACTATTAAAGTCGCCTATGATAAATATTTTGCTGCGTTCATTTTGTTTGATTTCATTATAGGTATTTATCAACAAGTCGTAAAACTTATCGCTCTCGGTTTCGGACGCAGTGGAAGTAGGAGCATAGACCTGTATGATAGATAGGCTTAGTTCGCCAATTTTTATCGTTATGTATGCGATTCTTTCCGAGATTGAATGGAACGATTTAATTGAATTAACGAGTGTTTTGTGTATTATGAAGCCTACTCCTTTCTGACCATTATCACTCTTTGTGTGAAGTAGTAAGTGCTTCTTATCAGTGAGTGTTATTGCTTCGTTTGGTCTTCTTATCTCTGCTAAGCCGAGAATGTCTATTTTCTTACTATCTAGAGCTTCTTCTAGTTCGATTATGTTTTCTTCAGATTTTAAAGTACGAACATTCAATGTAGCTAGGGTTATAAAATGCGTACTATTTTTTTGTTCGTAATTAGTTCTTTTTTTGTTTTTGTTTTTAATTGGAATGGCTGGGTTATAGTCTTTTTTGTCCTTGGTGACAAGCCTTTCTGGACAAAGAGTTCTATTTTTATTTTT
This sequence comes from Phenacoccus solenopsis, assembly GCA_009761765.1. Taxonomy (NCBI): domain Eukaryota; kingdom Metazoa; phylum Arthropoda; class Insecta; order Hemiptera; family Pseudococcidae; genus Phenacoccus; species Phenacoccus solenopsis. Next base: position 32,258,945 of record CM019754.1, on the reverse strand, counting down.
ATTTTTGGGCCTAGCGCGTGATCGCTAGTTTTTGTTTGTTTTGGTGTAACTTCTAATATCTGGTTTTTTACGCTGCGTTGGAGGCAGAGACTGTTCTGGCGAACCTACAGGGCGCTTCTTATTACCTTTTGGTTCTCTCCATTCCTCAATTATGAGTTTTAAACCTTTTATTACAGAGTATTTTCCCTCTTCTCTAGCCTGTTTCATTTTAATTACTAATTCTCTTCTTTTTTTCAGCTCATTTATTGAGAAATCCTCCTCAATATATATTTTTTTACTAAATAAGATCCGTTTATTAGAGAGAACTAGTCTTTTATATCTAAAACTGACAAATCTAACCAAGATGGGACGCGCTCTGTTTGACGAATGGCGACCCAATCGCCTGACATAATCGATGTTATTTGCGTTGATTTCTATTTTTAGCTCATTAACCAGAAGAATTAATACTATTTCCTCCAGTTGTGCGTAATTTTCATTACTCTCTTCTTTTATTCCTCTAATAACTATATTATTTTTGCGTATAATTCTTTCGTTTGCGTCAAGTCTCTCGTTTAATTTCGTAATATCATCTCTTACCGGATTTAGTAAGGCCGAGATGTCATCAGTTATATCGTTTTTGTGTTGAGTAAGCAGCGTGGTCATCTCTTCTTTATTCATTTTAGAATGACGATATCGAAATTACCAGATTGAATGTACACTCTGATTTTATACCTCTACGAACAACTGATAAGCATAGAACGAACACGCACAACACGTCTATCTGTTATCGTGGTTTAAACCGAACTCCTATGAGTTCATACTGATTATATTTTTACTAATCTGAGTCTCCTCAAGTTCCACTCAAATTTTGATAATCCCCCATTTTGAACCCATTTTGACCGAAATTCAAGAAATCATATTCTGGTCACAAAGTAACCCCACACACAAATTTTGACCTTCCTAGCTCGATATGGTGAGGAAATATGGAAGATTCGAGAATTTTCATGACCCAAAACCTCCTCATAAAGACGTTTTTTGCTCAAACACCTCTCAAAATGTATTTAGGAAGCTGAAATTCGGATATGTTGGAATCCGTGACTCACTTTTTCATACGAAATCGAAAACAAAAGATTTGAGCAACTTGCCCCTTCTCCAGCCCTCCTCAAAGCTTGAGTGATCCTTCATTTTCAGGTGTATCGAAAAAACAAAAAAACAGTTTTGTCGCAATTTTAAGAAAAGTCTCTCACCAAGTTTTGATCAAATTCATGAATACCCGCCGGCAGTACGCTTGGAGGAAAAACATAATATACCAAAAATTTGGACACATGCCAGATGATTACAAATAGTCTGAAACGCAAAGATTTGAAGACCGCGCCATACCCTGACCCCCCTTCCTACATCAAGCAGGCTGTAACAGCTTTCATCAAAAATGAATCATCAATATTTTTCAGAAAGTGGTAAAGTGGGGTTGCAACCAATCAAAATGGGTTCAAATTTTACGAGCAGCACAAAGATATTGATGGAAATGTAATATGTGCATTTTTTAGCAATTTTGACCCCAAAATCAGGTAAATTTTCGAGTATTTTCCAAGAAATTGAGATGTGACCTATGAAAAAGGAGTAGAATTTCAATAAAAAGTAAGAAATGATCACCAAAAATTTTTTGAGTAATTTTTAAGAATTTTAAGAGCAGACCAATGTCTGAGTATTTTTAAATAATTGACATGTGTGATACATAAAAGTAAAGTAAAATTTCGCCAAAAATTCAAGTAAGTTAAATAAGATTTGTTTTGAGCAATTTTTGCGAAAATCTAAATTTCCTTTTTTTGGGACTGTATTATGACCCATGCACATAAGAAGCGAAATGACTTTTCTGTCGCGCAAAAACGCACGCTCAATGAACATTTTTTGCCAGTTGCATTGCAGACTAGGACTAGCGTTGTGATTGCGAAAAAGAAAATAACCAAACCTAAAAATATGCTAAATAGGTTGTTAAAAAATTAAATAAATGTAAAATGTATTTTATAATAAAAAAAAAAAAAAAACAATCAAACCACCAAACAAATAAAAAAAAAGGGAATTCTTTGGAAATAACATTTATCAATATTCCATTGGGCCCAACCGCGGAAAAATTCGTCTCGAGCGAACTTTTTCGCCACAATAATTCATCGTAAAAATTACCTACTAAATCGTTTACTTCTATTTGTACATAAAACTAGAGAATTTATGGTTCGAAAGTTTTCCTCGTCGATAAAGAATGACAAACTTAAAAAATTACTCGCGACCTACTCCCGGCTCAAGATTTATTCAACGTAGACCGAGGTTAAAAACGAATAGCTGAAGTTCGCTCGCGCTAAAGTAAATTATGAAAAACTAACCAGCTTGAAAACGTGAATCGTCGCATAAAAACTTGAACGTGTATTTGGCTCCCATCACGTTATTTTCGATGGTTTTCTTCTGGTGATCCTTCAAGCACGATTGCGAGTATTCGTCGACGCATTTCATTCCAGTTTTAAAAGCTCTGAAAATATCACCTTTCGTTTAACATTCCATTACAGGTATTCAAATTAGTACACACGTTTCAGTTCATACATAGCTATTCCAGCACTTGTAAAAAGATCAAATAAACATTAAATATGCAAATAAAAAATTACGAGATCGCGATTTGATAATTTGAAAATTAAAAGGAAAATCCAATCAGCCGCGTGAAATAAAATATTTAATGGGAATTTCGTGAAACACCGAACTCCCGAAATACGTATCTTTTGATATTAATAATTTAATTTACTCCGGCCTTACAAAATTTACATTCAATAGCGAATTTCACTCGAAACATCTAGGTCTACTTCCGTTTACAAAGACCTTACGATGTTTAATTTAAATAAGTACGATTGCCTCGTAGATTTTTTGATTAACTTCCGCATCTTGTTACGACAGAAATGAGTCTTGTTTTTGTCCTTTTTTAAAAGCCTTTGTTCACAGATGATTTCGAGTCTTGGCAATTTCATCGTAGGCGAAAAATTATATTTTACAGCGCCTAGTTTTTTCGATTATATATCTTAAGACAAGATCACTATTCCCAACTCGTGAAACATGAGCTAACTGTAAAAAGTATCATGTCAATGTAGGCAGTTGCTGTCATTTGACTATTATAAGTTTTCTTTCAAAACCAAACTGCATTGACAGAATGAGCGAAAGTTCCTGCTCCCGCGAGTTTATTAACACTCAAACTGGAAAATTTTGTGGTCGCAACAAACAATGAAAAAATTCATTTTCTATCCATTTTCAAATATAAAAACAACCCTCTCGTTGATCGTCGCTGACAAATGTTACTGTATAGAAAGAAAGATGAAACATATCGTCGATGTTGGCGACGATAAAATTTTTTATTTCATTATTTTCGATTCGAATCGACGAAATTACGGCAATAAAAGTTTTTCTTACTTGCAAAGAACATCCACGTCTTCCTTCGAGGTCGGTATACCGAGTTCTGTGTGTTTCAAAATTGGAGTCAATTGACTGAGGCAACCTTTCAAGAACTCTCGGGTTTTACATTTCTCCAAGATTGTCACGTTTTCGAATATTTCTTCGTTGCTGGCTAGCGAAGATCTGCTGAAGATAATATTAACTGGAAAATAAAAATACCACTAGTACCAGCGTATATTTTTAATTAATAGAAAAACAGCTTATATCTCTTAGACCAGTACTTTTTTCTTCATTGTAAAAACATACCGTTCTGATATAGGCATATATAGAACTGTATCGTTCTCTTTCAATTACAAAGGAATCTCTACAGTATTCCATCAGTGGGTATTCACTTCCTACACAATGATTTTATATCGTAAGATTTGTTTCTTCCGTTTTCCACATTACGAGAGTTTTAAAATAAAAACTAAGCTATTACAGTCTACTTGATTTCACAAGGATTGTAGGTGAGGGGAGGAGAGTTCGTATTTACAATTTTCAGAATATTTGTAGTCTTTTGGTTTATATACAATTTAAAATATTTTATACTCTATTATTTTTTTTCAAAATTCAAAACTGAAAAAAAAGCTTAATTACGATGAACAGTATTTTTTTGCTTTAGAATTTAATCCAAAAACCGTTTATATTGGTTTATTACATTCTGAGGAATGCCTAAAATACGATTTCAAAATGAAAAATTCCATGTCCTTCGTCTAATTTATTTAATTTTATTAATTATCACAGATTGATATTGAATTACCTATCTACTATACATATCTCGGGAATGAAGGATGATGAAGAAAAAATATATAGAAACAAAGTTGTAGGAAATTTTATTCTCTATAACTTTAGTTTCATTCATTTTTTCAGAAAGTTCGTGAAAAGTTGAGCTTTTGAACTTTGAAGCTTTTTCAGTGTTTTTTTTTTTAATATCTCGAGAACAAAGCGTCGGAGAGAAAACTGAGTAATAATAAGAATGTAGAAAATTTAAAGCACTACAACTTCGGTTCTCATACAATTTTTATGATAGCTCATAGTTTTCTAGAAAAAAGAACTCAAAGTAAAGAGTCCAATAATTGGTACGGTTTGTTCTCTAAAAAGTCGATGTTTTCATTCCTCGACGATAACTTGAATAAAACATAATGGATTGACTCCAAATTTGGCAAGTGGGTAGATACTATGAAGCGTAAGAGTCCCATGTTTTTGAAGTCGATCCCCTCACTGAGAGTTGAGCTTTTGAATTCAAAAGATTTTTTAGTTTTTCGCAAATATCTCGTGAATGAAGAATCGTGAAGAAAAAATGTATAGGTACAAAGTTGTAGGAAATTTTATTCTCTATAACTTTGGTTCTATCCATTTTTCATGAAAGTTTGCTGAAAGTTGAGCTTTTGAACTTTAAAACGTTTCTAGTGACAGATTGACACTGAATTCGAAAGATGGGTAGAAGAAGTGGAGCTTAAGAGCACTATTGTTTTTGAAGTTGATCCATCTGCTCATAGTCGAGATAGTCGAGTTTTCCAGCTTTGAAGCTTTTTCAGTTTTTTATAAATATCTGGGGAAGTAGGCAACACCACCTATAGTAAAAGGCCTGGGCGCAGGCAAGGCGCAGGTGTTGTGACGTCACGCTTAAGAGGCTGAAGTTGCGCGTTTTACATTGTTTCTTATGTAACTTTGCGAATTTTTTACGGCGCTCCAGGCGACGCTAGGGATTTGGAAAAAATTTTACCGTAAAAAGGAGATGATGGGGAGTATGTGAAAAAAAATTCAGACTTATAAGTGCATAAATACAGATTTTTGAAAAAAATAACAAAATCGCTATTTTGATAGGTAGAAGTCTGATTTTTTTTTTATACACTCTCCATAACGTCCTCTATGAGGTAAAATTTTTTCCGAAGCGCTAGCGTCACCCGGAACGCCGTAAAAAATTCGCAAAGTTACATAAGAAAAAATGTAAAACGCGCAACTTCAGCCTCTTAGCGTGACGTCACAACACCTGCGTCCAGGCCTTTTACTATAGGTGGTGTTGAAGTAGGACAGTAAAGAAAAAATGTGTAGGGCCAAAGAAGTGAGAAATTTTATTCTCTATAACTTTAGTTCTATTTATTTTTCATGAAAGTTTGTGAGCTTTTGAAACCTGTAGCTTTTTAGTTTTTTTTTTTTTTTTTTTTTTTTATATCTTGAGAAGGAAGCATAGAAGAGAAAAAGAAATAGCAACACAATCGTTGTAAATTTCAAGCTCTACAATTATGGTTCTCATATAATTTTCACGAAAACTCATCGTTATCTAGAAAAATGGACTCAAAGTAAAGAGTCCAATAAATGACATTTTGTTCCCCGAAAGTTCGATGTTTTCACTCTCCGACGATAACTCGAGTAAAACATGAATAATTTACTCTAAATTAGGGAAATAGGTGGATAGTATGAATCCTAAAGAGTCCTATTATTTTTGAAGCCGAGTCCTTCACTGAAAGTTGAACTTTCGAACTTGAATGATTTCTTAGTTTTTTGCAGATATCTCTGTAATGAAGGGTTGTAAATAAAAAATGCATATGAACAAAGTTGTAGGAAATTTTACTCTCTACAACTTTGCTTATCATATATTTTCCATTAAAGCTCATAGGAAGTTGAGCTTTTGAACTTTAAATGTTATATTTATTCCTTTGTTACCATTTCTACATACACATCACTTGTGGTTCGACATCATTGTAAAGTCTACTACTTACATATAGCTGTACCTAGTTTTTTTCATAATTACTGTAACCCCTCCCCCTCGAGTTCATTTAATTCTTGGAAATTTTTCCAACATGAAAAAAAATCGTAATTTTCAACAGCTCGATATCAAAAGTTTTAAGCAAAATAAAAACGTAGCCTTTTAGTAATATAATTATTCAACTTTCACGATAAGTCTTTGAATAAATAAAGGTTAAAAAAAAAAAACTTAATTTGAGAGCATTTAATTCGTACACTAATAAATGGCTAATTTTTCAAACGTTTTATATTTCAGGCACGTGCAACCTAACGAATGGATATTCCTTTCATAGTAAAAAAAGGTCCCGCGTACGTGAAAAATTCCACTACCTACGCGAGTATACAGAAGGCTTAAAATTATGATTACGATGCAAAATTGAAATCTACGCTGTAATTGTTTTTCCGTTCGTTTCGCCCAGTCAAACCAAAAATACCGTATCATATCAACATCAAAAGCTAAAGCCAATCACCGTTCCAAATTTTCATTCCATTTGTTCGTAACGAAATAAAAACGACAATACACTCGTATTAAGCCTGAACGGAAGCGAAAAAAATGTATGAATTCAATTTCACTCCGAATAGTAAAAATGCAAAGGCATGTAATTTCGTTGAACTAACGTATTAAATTTTCTGACATTTCTTTTTTCGTTTCAAATACCGGTATATGGGTTCGAGAAAACTATACGAATGAAACGAAAGCAGATTTAAGAAAAGGAAATTGTCAAGATTGATTCAATAAGTTGATTTTAAACGAGATTCTGGCAAATGATACCTCGTTTCTTTTTATTTTTTCATATTTCGCGTTCTAATACACCGAGGCGAAAATTCAAACACCATTCGAAACGTTCTACGAAGGAAAAATCCGACTCAGCAAAGGAAATAATTTATTCGCAAATTAACGAAAAATTCAGGCATCGAATTCTAAACCATATCATCCTATGAGCAGGAAACCCCGTTCGTTTGTTTAATATTTACAAGCTCATTCTTGTAAACATATCTCATTTTCCTCAATCAGCACCTCCGGTTAAAAAGCTCGCACAGTCTTATCAAAACTGAGATCAACAATGAGAAGAAAATTCGTCGCACCGACGCGGTTCTCGGTAAATATATACACTTCGTTAAATACACCGACCATGAGAAACTAACGAAGGTATATTATTAATTTTATACTTTGTGACCGGAATAAAAACAAGCGTTGAAATCAACCAGCGGTAAAATTTTCGCGCCCCTCTATACGCACTTATCTTCGATGGCGGATAAAAAATTTACATTTTTTATCGTCCATTTTGCAGCTCTATAAACGTCAATATTTAAACATCGTCTATAATTGAAAAAGGTATTCGTCAGTGTTTAATCGTGACCATTCTTTTTATTAGTTTCCTTCTTCTATCTCCGGCTGCGTAGCTAATTCGACATAAATTTTTCGTCGTCGAGTTTTTACAATTTGTTCAAAGTTGAGACACTTAATGCGGCGTTAACGTAGAAAATGTGTCGTAGTTTACATTACTACGGAAACGCGGCGAAAATTATAACATTTCGTAATACTGTTAATGGGCTATTGCAGCATTTTCGTTTACTTTACTGCGTATTCGTCGCCCATTTTATTCTCAAGCTTGCGTTTCAACTCATTGTATAGAGTGTATTTTTCAAACGTAATTCATCACAACGAGATTTTTTTTGTATACGAAGATGACAGGTAAGTTATAAATCTTTTCCTCCTTTACACAATAGTCATCAGTCGACGATTCCGGAGCAACGACTTCATGAAGAAATTTTTCACGCCGTGGTTTCAAATTATTTCACGAACATCTAGTTTCCAATTTCGACTGCGAAACATTAGACGAATATTCGACTGCGAAACATTAGACGAATATTAAGATGACAGGTAAGTTATAAATCTTTTCCTCCTTTACACAATAGTCATCAGTCGACGATTCCGAGCAACGACTTCATGAAGAAATTTTTCACGCCGTGGTTTCAAATTATTTCACGAACATCTAGTTTCCAATTTCGACTGCGAAACATTAGACGAATATTCATAAATAACATCATTCGCCAGTGAAAACGAACACGAGTTTTCATAAATATTACATACGAAGAGTTTTCAACGAACATCACTCGCACAAGGTGGAGGTGAAAATGTTAAAATAAAACGAATTCTAGTAGGATATACGTCGTAGCTTGGCTGTGAATACGAGTTACTAATTTAATTTTCTATCATGATTTACCAAAGTTGATGTAAGAGGTTATGCTGTGAAGCGTGTGAATTCATTTGGTTCATATGATATGATGGTTGTTACCCTTTTACTTAGGTTCGTATAAAAAGCAAATAAAACCGCAATAATATATTACGTTGCGAAATCATTTCCACGTAGTAGAATTTTATTTATCATAAATGAAGAAAAATACGTATTAGCACTCGCTGTTAACAGCAATGTGATAACTCATAACATATTATCAAAAAAAGTACGCAGCTATGCTGCGGTACTGAAGCTGAGTTTTTAGCTGGGGCTTGTTTTGCAGATAATGTTATGAACCTAATCACGCATTATGCCCAAAGGTCACATCCAATGTAAAAAACCAAAAAAGAAGTTGAATTTGTGATATCTAGTATTTCTTGCCCACAAGAATCGCATAATACATATATATCAAGTTTTAGCAATTTCAAGTTCCTCAAGGCTCCCTAAAATCTTTTCAAAAGAACCCCTCCCTCATCAAAATACACGTACTTTGTGCAAATTCCAAAATTCTTCAAAAATGAGTTAGATTAATGAATATCGCCTTATTGAAGGATCCAGATAATTTCAGCAGCCAAAGCTGATATTCACCCAAGTTACAGCATTTTCCTAAAATTTAACCCCCCTTCCCCAGTCAAAACCCCAGTACGACATTTCAATTCTTAAAGCAATTGAGAATGGTTTAAACGAAATAAGTATCATATAAAAAGAGTCTAGCTATTTTCAACTGTTAAATTTGGTGCTCACTCGAACTACTCAGATGGAAAATTGAATATTTACTCATTTTTGTCATTTTTTCCTCAAAATTGAACAACTCCATCCCCCAGGGTTCCGTGTACACTTTACATGGTCTCCATTGGTTGTAGAGTGTGATAAACTTTTTAAATTCAACCTTGTTATTCTATATACCTAACACCAATTCGATAATAATTATGTACAGAGATGTACGGAAGGGAGGAAAGGGAGAAAGTTTGCCCCTTGCTTTTTCTGAAGGTAGTAAATTATCGATTTTAGCTTCACATTGGTAACCAACTAATCGTACATAGAAAATTAAAAATAAGCTGGCTTATTTTTAGCTGAGTTTTTAATTTAAAACTATAGCTATTACAGCCTACGTAATTTAGGAGCGAAAAGTCTTTCAATTTTACATCTGTTACTCATGTTAAAAGAACTTCAGATTCTTTTTTAGATAACTGATGTCGAAAGTAAATATAACAACTAAGTCTTACTTCACACGTTAATCATAAACCCACAGCCAATTAAACTTTTTCAAGATTAATGAGAAACTTTTTTGTTGATTTAACAACAGGCATAGCATCAAAATTTTACATTGGGTCTTACGAGTTTTTAGGCAGGGTTACAGGCCTCTCGCTTTTAATTGATTTTGATGCAGTTTGGCTAGTTGGGTAGCTCTTGAGCCAGAAGGCGATCCTTTGTTTGTTGAAACCTTACCCCTTTGACCACAATCATATAAGATGGACAGAGTTATGTGTAGGAAAACATTACATACATCGGAGTCGGAACACTATGTTTTGCGCATGCCCAAAGTTCTTTATCATTTTCATATTATTTTGATTTTAAGCCGTACTACTCCGTACTATCAACGTTCCGTTACGCATGCGCAAAACGAATTCAGTCATGAGTGTTCTGAGAAAATGCGTAGCGCCGACGGGTACTCATAAAATTCGCTCAGAATTTGGTGAGAGACTCTTTTCGAAAATTCAAAAAAGAAACTTTTTTCTTCTTTCGATACACTAAAAAATGGTGGATCACTCAAATTTTGAGGTGGGCTGGAAAAAAAGCGAATAATTTGAAATTTTTGTTTTTAACCTCATATGAAAGAGTGAGTCACGGACACCAACATATGCAAATTTAAGTTTTCCAAGTGCATTTAGAGAGGAGTTAAGCCAAAAAATTTCATGAATCTTCTCCTCACCAAATCGACGTACAGAGGTCCAATTTTGTATTTATAAGATTAGTTGGTGGCCTGAATATGATCTCTTGAATTTGGGCCGAAATGGATATAAAATCGTGGATTACCAAAACCTGAGTGAAGCTTGAGGTGCCTCTAATCAATGAAAATGCGATTTATATGAATTCATATCATTATTGGGCATAAGAAGAATAATATACTCCGAATTTAACTTCACATAGCCTACGACGTGTGTCAATTAAGTAATGAGACTGATTTTTTTTTTCGCCGTTGCGTTAACACTGGAGCTATGAAATTTTTACCGGTTATTCTGGCATCCCTCCCCTATCGATAGACATATTTACTATCCCTGTACGAACATTCCTTCGTTACTTAAGTCGCATTGTTTAGTTGTGTGTTTGTGCTGCTCGTCACGAAAATGGAGAATCATCACGACAAAGCTCCCTGCCACACGGCGTTTAGCGTAATCCAATTTTTAACCTCTAAAGGTATCCCAGTATTTCCGCAGCGCCATACTCGCCTGACATGTCACCTTGTGACTTTTTTTTATTCCCTGAAGTAAAACAAGTAGTGAAAGGAACTCATTTTGAGTCAATTGACGACATTCAACAGGCCGTAACGAAGGTGCGGTCGGGCATTCCAGTCGAGGCTTTCCATAAATCCTACAATGCGTGGAAAACTGCTGGAATCGCTGTATAGCTGCCCAAGGGAACTACTTTGAAGGGGATCATGCGATTGTAGAATAATTTTTAAAAATAAATTTAAAAAAAAATCAGTCTCATTACTTAATTGTCACACCTCGTATTAGAGGGGAGAAGGACGGGTTATACCACCAAATATGAGGGGGAGAGGTGGGCGACATAAAAAGATTAAAAATTGTTTATTTTGGTATCATATAATAAAATCAACCAAAGTGACTGACTTATTCTAATTTTAGTTTCTCAAGTCAAATTTGAGGTGAGGTTGGGGCCAGCAACGGATTTCGGAGGGGAAACTGCAACAGGAAATTTAATAAATCTTCCATATCTCCTCACCAAGGGAAGGTAACTTCTTGAGTCGTTTTGGAAGAAATGGGACTAACCCTTTCAGACTCGTAATAGGATGTGACCTGTAGACATGAGGGGGTTAGCAACGTTATTTACAAACCTGAACAAGCCCTAATTAAAAACTCACCTTCAGTAATACTATATAACTGCTTGCATTTTTTCTTCTCCACACAAAAAATTTATTCTACAGTAAGCAAATAAAGTAAACAGCGAACTGCAGATATATCCGCTTTTCATTTTGATAATGCACTTTTAAGCATTATAAACAAAAATATGATAATGATGCTCGACTCTTTGTAAATGCATAACTTTCCTATTCCTTACTTTCTGGCAGATGTTACCATACATACATGTACTTTATTCGAATACACGGCTAAAAACTTCATGTATACTGTAGCATTAATCATCGCTCCAACGTGTTGGAAAAAAATACCTATCCATTCGATCCACGATTCTTTCTTCTGGACAACTTCTCATAGTGATTTTTGAGACAGAAATATATTAACCCAAATTCTTCCATTTTCACGAAAGCAAACACGAATGTTGATGTTTTACAATGAAAACATTTCACATTTCACGTAGGGCCGTCTCAAGCTCCAAAATATTCTCAATAATGATGGAAAGTTTACGTATTTGATAACGTGCAAATATGCTGAACGGAAATTACGGTAGATCAGGTTTTTAGATTTATTTAAAAAACCATTCGGTGTAAATATTGGATATTTTCTTGGCTGAAGAAATACCATCTACTACCTAATAATGCAAATATACTTTATCAAACAAATCCGAAGTGGTAGAAAAAAGGAAAACTTTCTTCTTAAGCTTTTTATATAGCGAACGTGGGCAAATTTTTTGTATACTACTCGTAACATCATGAATACGAGTAGGTATAATAATCGGCGCATTTTATAAATTCATTTGCATTTTTGTTACCTCTCGAGGGTTTGAGGTTTAACAAGAATTAGCGTATATTTTTTCAAACTAGAAACGTTGAAGGGCAAAAATATACAAAAAGGATCATAAATTCAAGATTGAGCTCAATTAAATTAAATTTACCCCAGTAATTAGCTAATGCACGGCTATATAACGACCGTAATATCTCATTTGCGCCAAACCAACGTTAGCAAAAAGTAAATTCAATTTCATCTCCGACGTCTCACTGGTTAAAGTAAATTCTGACACTGTCAGCGCAAGCCTATAACCTTCCATAATTGTTTAAGTACTTGCAGTTAGGTGGAGCTTCGTTGAAAATTTAATATATAAAGTGCATAGTGAGTATATTGAATCCCATACTGTAATATCGTTAAGTTTAGACCACAAAACGTAAAGATAAATTGATTTCCAACTAAGTTAATTCTGATGCTCAACGGCTTCCAATTCGTTAATAAAAACAATATACTTTTTCAACGATACTTCAACCAAACGGTTTTCTTCGTGGTGCTATTTCCAGTCGATGAATGTAGTATGACCAGAAGCTAGGAATTTTCCATATAAACACCGCATAATAACTGAAATATTGGAATATTGCCATATCTCTATGTTTTCGGAATTTAAAATGAAAAGGATAAAAAGGTGCAACGTATAAAAAAACAATGATTTCAGCGATTTCTGTTAGCTACCGCGTGATAAAAGGATGATATGTGTACGCGTTTACATCTTTCGATAAAAAATCTTTCTCCAAGGTTTCCCTATGGCAATAAATTTTCGTTCGATAAAACTGAAGGGTGTTCGAGATTCATCGCATCGTGCATGTAGTTCATTTTTTTTTTCAGAACAGAGGTTAAAGAGTTTTTCGACCGGTTACTTCATATAGCTATATTTCACTAGTTATTTAATTAGTTCGAATGAGAATTTTCACCATGCTACATAATTCAATGAGAAAACTTGACAATTACCTATATTTCGTTAGTAATATCGATTGGATAAAGTAATCGAAAATTGTTTGAAGAAATTCAGTTTGGTCGGATAATTGTGAAAAAATCTCGACTGAAGGAATTAAGCATTTATCTCTACGTTAGATTTTATTCCCAAATAGAAATTGCCTGGGAGCCATTATACGGCAATACTTGGATGGTAGTCGAGTATTATGGAGAAAAATCACTGACCAAACTTTGGATCTCCGACCCACTCCAACGATTGCACATCTATCAGTATCTCATTTGCAGTGGGGATTTGAATCCAAAAGTAGTTATCTATACAAGAATCTACTAAGTAAGTAGAGTCCTATAAAAAGGATGAGCTATTCGCACTTTAATATAGAGTTTAATTGAGAAAATAAAATAATTCCATAGTAAATCTGAAACATGATTACTTGGAAGACTTATTGTCGCAGAGGCTCAATTACGTGAAAAAGGAACCAAACTCACAGACATAATTTCGACTCAAATTGAGGGGGAATGGTGCTAGTTTGTTTTTAATTTACGAGACAGTTACGCTCAACTATAGAGCTATTGAATCAATAAAAACGTAAGCAGCCATGCTGCATTACTGGAGCCGAGTTTTTAATAGGGACTTGATCAGGTTTGCAAATAACCCAACTTTTTGGTGCCTACAGGCTTCACCCAATACCAAGTCTAAAAAACCCACCCTATGTCTTCTAGAAACACTCGAAAAGTGAAATTTAGAATAAATGTAGTTTTTCTTGCCATGCAATAATGATATGAACACCTATTATTCAAAGTACACCTGCTTGAGGGTCCTCAAATTATTCTTAAATTTTTAAAACCTAACAATTTGGATCCGTTTTGACATAAATTGAAGTCATAATCTGGCCTCAAATACGACTTTTGAGATTTTCAGGTCGATTTGGTTAGAAGATGTGGAAGATTATTGAAATTCCCTACAGTAATCTCCTCTCCAAAAGTTATTTATTGCTCCAACATTCCTCCAAATTCACTTGGGAACAAAAAATCTGAATAGGTTAGTCAATTGGTCTCATTTTATCATATGACACCGCTATAGAAATTTTTCGACCTCTCGCGTACCTCCACTACCTTTTGAGGTCGGTATCTCCTCCTTCGATCCTCCAACATGGTGCATGGAAGTGAATTGGGGATATCGTATACTTCTTATCACCAATAATCATATGAGTTTATATTGATTACATTTTTATTAATTCGAGGCTCCTCAAGCTCTACTCAAATTTTGATAATCTTCCATGGATCCATTTTGACCCAAATTCAAGAGGTCATATTCTAGTCAACAATTAACCCCGCACACAAAGTTTGACCTTTCTAGGTCGAATTAGCGAGGAGATATGAACGATTCAAGAAATTTCATAACTCAAAACTTCCTCAAAAAGCTGTTTTTGCTCTAACTTTCCGCCAAATGCACTTGGAATGCTGAAATTTGGATATGTTGGTATGCGTGACTCGTTGTTTTATATGAGTTCAAAAACGAAAAAATTGGGCTATTTGCCCCTTCTCCAGCTACCCTCAAAATTTGAGTGATCCGTCATTTTGAGATGTATCGTAAAAACAAAGAAGTACCTTTTTTGCATTTTCAAGGAAAAGCTTTCACCAAATTCTGAGCAAATTTCATGAATACCTGCGGCGCTACGCAAGGTGGAAAAATATACGTACATAATATCAAAAAGGTGAACCTTTGCCAGATGATCATAAATGATCTGAAACCTAAAGATTTGAAGACCCCACCCTCCCCTGACCCTTCATCCCATATCAGGAAGGCTGTAATAGCTCTGTCGTTCTAGGTTAAAAACCAACTAAGAACTTACTTTGTGTTAAATTCAAATACATCATCTTCAGCTATTGGGCTTTTTAATACCCATGCCAAGAGATTGTTTTAGGAGTACTAAGTTCCACCGTACTGCATTATTGCTGTTGGTGGTCTTTTTTCTTTATAACGTGGTTAAAGCTTTATTGAAAATCTGAACAGTTCGCCCTGAAAGCTTTCATATGTAGATTTTTGTCCACAAAACTGCTTTTGATTCAAATTCTTCCCTAAAATGAGATATTTAAAGACTCGCAATTATGAATCTGACTTCATATTCATGTTTAGGAGTTTCCATTTACGCAAAAACGACATTCTAATATTATCAACCAATCCACAATCCCAAAATGAAGGATGCAGTGGTACCACTGTCGTCAAAAATAAAGGTCAACGAGTTATCCCCTTTTTAGCTATGATTTGCTAATGATTAGAAAGCAAATACCTATTCCAAATATGGAAACTGTATCATCCGTAGCCGTTGTTTCCAACATATTTCCATTTAGACCATATTTCAATTTTTTGAATTTTGATTATGGCTCACCGCGGCTGAAGTTTTGAAAAAAAAACACTGTTTTAAAAATATTAAACATGAATTCGGAAAACCCAGTTTTATTTTTGTCTCCGTCTATTTATCATCATTGAAAATATTTAATAAATTTTTGGAGCAAATAGGGAGAATAGGAGTAATAATTTTTTTGGGATGCCTCTCATATGGACTTACAACGTGGTAAAAAATATTCAAATCGATCAATTCGTATTAACAAGAAAAATTTGAATTTATTTTCCCCTTCAAGTGGCCACCCCTAAAAAACATATTTTTGGCTCGACTTCCCCCACAATCACTTGAGCGCCTTAAATTGGAATATGATAATCATCTGCGCTCACTTTATTATATGGCAACACAATAAAAAATTAAATCAGATTGTGATACCAATAATGCCTCTAATATCATCTATGAAAGTGGTTTTGGTATATTGCATCATTCTTACACTCAAACATAATATGAGTCCATGTACATAAATTTTGAGCAATTTCAGGCTAGTCAAGCCTTTCTCAAATTTTGACGATTTCAGTCTCGAACTAACCCCGCATACAAAGTTTGACCTTCCTAAATTAATTTGGTGTGGAGATATGGAAGATTCAAGAAATTTCGCCTACACTACTTGCGATGAAAAAAAAATATATATCTACGTATGTAAAGATTTGCCTTATAATTACAAATTACATGAAACGTTAACACTTAAAGACCTCACTCTCCTTCGACCACTCTCTCCCAAATAGGAAAAGCTATAATAGCTATAGTTTTTAATTAAAAATTCAGTCAAAAAGTAAGTGAGATGGAAGCCACTTTTTGATAATTTTTCTATATATTACCTTCATTTTTCTTAGCTGTTGGTGGACCGAACGGAAGGTTAGACAAATTACGTTCATGTTTCCGCTAATCGCTTTTTATTCCTTTTGATATTTTTTCAGCCCATAACGGCGGTAAATTAGATATCCCGTTATTTCGTTCATCTAAAAATAACGCGCTTCCATGAAATAATTTTTAATTTACGTATCCTTGCTAAGAACGGAATGCGAGGTTAGCGTTTATTGTTTCTTAATCTACATACCAAACTTTTCATAACTTATATTTTTTTATTGTCTCAACTTTCGACATTATTTTGAAAACGGCAGTTGTTAATTTTAAGCATTTCTGCGATTTACTTTGCACAAATTGACGATATTAAATTTTAATGAAAATAAACATTATTGCCCTCGGCTATACATTTGAATATGCCAGCTATGCTGCAACAGGAGAACGAAATACATAGGGAACGAGAGAAAAAACAAGCCACCATATAAATTGTCTAGTTTTAAAAAAACCTTAATTTTTTTATTTATTTAAAAAAGAGCGGAGAAGGTTACTCTCTGCGATGCTAAAAACGTTAAATTTTCATGCAAAATAATGAAATTTGAAAATTCCTCACTGAAAAAATTTCTAGAAAATTCCTCTTTAAAGCATTAGGGAAGCTATGAAGCTGAAAAAATTCTAGTTTATCAAAAGATAATTCCTTCTGTCTCAGTTTGTCATTTTAATTTATAAAATCAGGTTGTTGGAAAATTAGAATTAGTTATGCGACTGAACTACAATCTAAGAAGCTGAAATTGCAATGTGTTGGAATGCTTAGCTCACTTTATCATGTGAAATGATATTTTCGAGTGATAAAGAACTTTGGGCATGCACAAATATAGAATTGTAACGAGTGTTTCAACTTCGATGCATGTATGTTTCACCGCAGTTTTCCTACACGTAACTCGGTCCATCTAGTATATAGTCAAAGTAGAAAACATATACTATACTGCTTACGAATATAATCAACTATAAATGGTGCAAAATGTAAAAATTACGAGACATTCCTCATCACCTAGATTTGCCTTTATAAATCAACTGTGCTGTAATACTGAGGTTTTCATTTAAAAAAAAAGTTTGAATTTAGGTTTTTCTATTTTTAGCTAAGTGACCATTTGAAATTATTTGGCATATGTCAAACCTTTTGGCATAATACCGTGTGTGCAATTCATTACTTACATATCAACGCAAAAATCCGTTAAAACTCGTTTTACATGATTTTGAATCAATATTAAAAGTACATAGAATTATCTTTTATTCCAATTTCTCATCTAATTATACTTAAAACAGATTACAAGTATGTTATTTCAGAATTAGGTATATAAATAAGTTCTTGGAAGTTTTTGATTTTTGCACTGGGGTGTAATCAATTGTGCGCACAGTATATATTTTTTCTGCCACACGTAACGCAGGCGGGTATCCATGAAATTCGCCCAAAACTTGGTGAGAGACTTTTTTTGAAAATCAAAATAAATCAATTTTTGGTTTTTTCGATACACCTCAAAATGGTAGATCACTCAAATTTTAAGCAAGGTTGGAGAAAGGGTAAAGAGTTCAAATTTTTGGTTTCCGATCTCATATAAAACAATGAGTCACGCATACCAACATATCCAAATTTCAGCATTCTAAGTGCATTTGGAGGAAAGTTAGAGCAAAAACAGCTTTTTGAGGAAGTTTTGAGTTATGAAATTTCTTGAATCTTTCATATTCTTTCATTAAATCGACCTAGAAAAGTCAAACTTTGTATGTGGGGTTAGTTAGTGACCAGAATATGACCACTTCAATTTAGGTCAAAATGGATCCAAAATGGCGGATAATCAAAATTTGAGTAGAGCTTGAGGAACCTAAAAGAAGTGAAAATGTAATTTATATTAATTCATATGATTATTAGGGATAAAAAGTGTACTATATCTCCAATTCACATTCATTGGAGGGGAGAAGGAGGGGTTATCGACATGAAAATGTGGTGGTGGTACAAGAAAGTTCAAAAATTCTTTATTGTGACGTCATGTGGTAAAATGAGCATAAGCGACTAAATCTGTTTTGATTTTGGCTTCACAAGTGAACTTGGAGGAGAGTTAGAGCGATAAACTACTTCTGTAGGGGAATTTGCTACAGGGAATTTCATAAATCTTCCATATCTCCTCACCAAATCAACCTAGAAAGGTCAAACTTTGTATGTAAGGTCAGATGATGGCCAGAATATGGCCTCTTAAATTTAGGTCAAAATGGATCCAAAATAGCTGATCGAAAAAATTTGAACATAATTTGAGGAGCCTCAAGTAGTTATAATTTTAGAAATATGTGTTCATGTGATTATTATTGTATGGCAAGAAATACTACATTCGTTCAAATTTAACTTCTTAAGTTGTTTTGGAAGAGATAGGGGGTAGGGGTTTTCATACATGGCATTGGATGTAATCTGTAGTCATGAAGGGGTTAGCAACGTTATTTCTAAACTTGAACAAGCTGCGGTTAAAAAATCAGCTCCAGTAATGCAGCATGGCTAAACGGAATTCCAATTTGTTGACGACTTTCTTAATAGAAACCCGTTGATTCAATTTAAGAAACTATAACAGCCTTAATGTAGTATTTTTAATCATCAGCTATCACTATAGTGAGATAAATGGAATGTTACTGAATTAATTCCCTATGGGCAATGGGCATTATAGGCTCAATTCAATTATTTCTAATCGGGCTACCACCGCGTAGTAATTTAGTTCTTTTTTTTTTAATGTCCGTTTACACCATAATATTAAAAAGAACGGCTTTAAGAACTCTCTGTGAGAAAATTGAAAACTCCGAATTTATCGTAGAGTGGTTTTCGTTAATTTCATTTTTTTTTTTTTTTTTTTTTTTTGAATAAATTATATCTAGTTATTACGGGCGATGAGAAAAACAAAAATATATCAATAGCGTAAATTATATTTTTCTTGAAGAAAATTTAATTTTCATGGGAATTACTTAATTAATAAAATAAAAACACGTCAACATTTTTCTTTCGAATACCCACTTAAAACTTAATAAGTGACTCATTAAATCGTTGAAGTATGTTAAATATAGAAAAACTCGATAAAGTTCTACCTCAAGGAAAGAATGTAATGAATCGTCAGAGCGAGAATTTATGAATAACGAATTCTTTGATAATTTGAAACAAAAATGGAGTCACTTTCTTTATCTTAGTGAAACAAAAGAATTGCCAATGTTGAAAAAATGGAAATTCTTAGTTTTCTATAGAAATGTAAATATATTTTATGTATAAAAAAAATTGCATATTGGTCAATCAATTACAAATGGTCTGAACAGTAATTACCTGAAGACCTCACACTTCACATCTTTTTGCTAAATCAAGCAGACTGTGATAACTATCGTTTTTATTAAGAACTCGACAAAGATATGACAGAAAAATAAAAGATTAAAAATCAAGAAAATTATGTAAAAAGTTCAAAAATGGAATATACGTCCAAAAACTTTTTAATTGAAAAGATGATCAAAAATAAAAAAATATCGACTCATTTATTTTTAAAAATTTATTTTCATTTTTTTGTTGAAAAATATTCGATTTTTAAACAAAAATTCAGTCCAGTTATTCTTGTCCGGAGTCTAATTTTAGTTTTCGACGGTCATGTTTATACGACAAATAATCAAGCCACATGAATACATTATAAGCAGGCGTTATAAAAATAAAATTTCTAATTTCTTAATTTTAAAAAGGAACCATTGACCGCTTATTTCAAAACTTCCGCTATTAAAAATATTATTTTTCTTTCAATTTTTCACGACTTGAAAGTCTGTTTTCAAAAACAGCTTCGACTATGAAAATAATATCAAATAGGAGCATACGGTCGTTCTAAGTAAGATAAAGAAACCAAGATTTCTCTACTTCTACCATTACAACACCCATTTCGTTGCGTTTTTATATCCCCACGAGAACCAAAAACGGCACTTAAGAGACAATAATAATATTCGCCCTAAACACGATACGCTATTTTTCAGCTCCAACCAGAAATATCGACAACGCCGGCAAATCGTTTCGCGATCATTTCCATCCTCGTGGAATTCCGCATTTCATATTCGAGCCGCGTTTCCTGCTGTCTCCTAACAACTAAACGCATTATCGTCAATTTTTACGATATGTGGCTTTAATATCTCTGTCAAAGGGAAATACACGAAGCAGGCTGGGAACAACGACCGCGATAATTTACATTAGGTTTTGGTTTCGGATGCAGCACCACTGTCATATAGACCTGTTCGTAGATCAATCTAATAAAAAGCACATGCAATCGTGAGCGCTAATCAATTTCATGACTGAAAACACAATTCTCTGAATACATATCCAAGTTTATAATTTCGACTATAGCGCGTGAAATCAGCCATATCAACTGGATAACGTCAAACGATACAGTTATTAAGTTCAGAGAGGAAAACTCGACGTTCTATGCTTACAAGTTGTTAAAGTTTATCGACACTAGTATTTAAAAATACGATAGCTTGGTCTTTTCGACTTTAACCTTTAATGGAAAATCGAAATACTATCGAAAAGATTTCCCTGTTTTAAATTTTCAATACAATTCTTCTCTATCCGCCTAACCTCGTGGAATATTTTATAAAGTGCTTTTCAATGTCAAACATCGTTATAATACGACGAAAAAAGCAAACCGTGACGACGGAATGCAAATTATTGAGTTTCATTTTCAATAAAATCACATTCCCAATGAAAACTTACCATGACGTCATTCCATCGAAAGACGAATTCGATTTAAATACATATGTCTCGACGATGTCTACTTTTTCAATAATCGATACCTAACTGATATCACTTTCGGAGTAAAAAAAATAGAATATATCTACAGGCTACCAACGTTTCCTAATTTACCGCTAGTTAATTTTTCAACGATAAATTGAATCGTACGACAGTTCCAGTCGTAGTTTATTTCGAGAGAGAGAAAAAAAAATTAAAATCCACCGCTCTATGCCTCCGAGACCTTTAAAACGTCAATGCGAAAATTTATCAAGAACCAACAACCATTCCATGCTCCGGAGACAATTAAGACAAATGAATAAAACGTCCAAAATGCCAAATAACCGATAGCAATTTCAAATAAAATGGGTCTTGTTTTGTCATGTAAACACGCTCACCGCTCGTCTGTCTTTTCGGTGTGCGTTTTTAATACACGACGATGGAGGTTAATTTAGCGGAAAATTAATTAATAATGTAAAAAGCATAAGCAGCCATGACGCATTACTGAAGGTGAGTTTTTAAAGGGGGCTTGTTCAAATTTGCGGATAATGGTGTTACATTCTTCATGCCAGCAAAAAAAAAAAAAACGAGACAAAAATCCCAACTGTCTAATAAATTATCAAAATATACCTGGCCCGATGAATTTGTAATTTGAAATTTTTTTCGAAGGAGAAGCTTAGTATAAGCTGGAATTTTTATGTTGAAGAAAATATGTTAATCGAATACACACTGAATATGATGTGATAATCGTAGAATGAGAAAATGAGCTTTTTTTGTGAAAATAAAAAAAATTTTAGAGCCACTAAAAATTGAAAAATTTATAGTTAACGCGTTTTTCAGTCTTTAGACAACAAAATATAACTTCTGAAATAAAAAAAAAAAATCGAAATGCTCATAATTTATATATTTTTTAAGAAAATGCAATTTCAAAATATTGATACAATTGAGGGTGATTCTTCTGGTGGGTTAAAGGCTGAAATTTTCAATGGCCTTTTTCCAACTCATTAGACCGCTATTCCACAAGATACCACAGCACTTTCTGAGAATAAAAAACGAAATAAAAATCCGTCCTCCCTAAACCCCATTTACCAACCCCCCCCAAAAAAAAGTAACAAAGAAGTTGAATTTATAATATATAAAGGTACTCATAGCATTCTTGTCTCACAGGAGTCACATGAGGCTAAATTGATCAAATTTGAAATATTTGGTGTTCAAGCTTTTCTTAAATTTTAATGACCTGCCATTTTAGATTAATTTTGATATAAA
Organism: Phenacoccus solenopsis; assembly: GCA_009761765.1. Lineage (NCBI taxonomy): Eukaryota > Metazoa > Arthropoda > Insecta > Hemiptera > Pseudococcidae > Phenacoccus > Phenacoccus solenopsis. The sequence continues at coordinate 32,236,408 of CM019754.1, read as the reverse complement.
CTCAAACCGTCGCATTTAAGTCTCTAACAAATCTTACAGATAGAGTATGCGTTCGCTAAGTGCATTTGGTGAGCATATGAGGACGAGTTATGAATTATCATGTAATTTCTCCTCAAAAACCAGTTTTTTTCTCCACTTCCCCGCAAAACTTCTAAGGAAGCTAGAATTTGAATATGCACGTCATCAGACTTGGTTTGGGGTATGAAAATACAATCGAAAATTTATGACTTCTCGTTTACCCTTGAACCTCTTCCAACATATTTTGAGGAAAACTCATCCTCTTCCTTTCCAACATCACCTGTGAAGGTAGATTGGAAATATAGCATACGGCTTGTCCCTAGTAATCACATATGAATCGATATTTATCAAAATCGAGTTAGATATTTGAGAGTCCTCAATCCTTCCTCAAATCTTGGCTATTTTCCGTTTTAGATTCATTTTGACTCAAATTGAAGGGGTTATATTCTGATCTGCAATGAATCGTACACACGAAGTTTGAGCTTTCCAGGCCGATTTGCCAATGAAATATAGTTGAAAACTCAAAATCTGCGCAAAAAACTATTTTTTACTTCAACTCCCCTCTAATTTCACTTAGGTAACTGAATTTTGAATATATTAGTATCCGTACACTGTTTAATCATGTGACATCAAGATCACAAGTTTTAAGGCTTTTGGGGTCTCTCCAGCCTTCCTCAAAGTTTGAATGAAGGGATATTTTGAGATATATCAAAAATAAAAAATAAAGTATTTAGACATATTTACATGAAAGGTATTTTACTAAATTTTGAGCGATTTATACGCATACAAGCCGCCAGTTGATTATGGGGTATTGCGAGATCCATCAAATAAATAGTTATTACAAGGTTCGTCTTAAAAAAATTTGTACTGCACAGTATAATAACATAAAAAAAAGCTATATATATATATATATATATATAGATTTATATTTCCGAAAGGTGAGATCCAAAATATACATTTCGTGGAAAGGTGAGCTCCGTTTTGGAAAGGTGAGATCCGAAATCGGATCTCACCTTTCTTAGCGTGTATATCGAGTTTTTTGACATCAGGATACCATCAGGAATGCATTGCCCAATTTTTGCCCGGATCTCATCTTTCCACTTTTTCGGCCAACATATACGAAGTCAGTTCGACGTTTGTTTTGCAGAGAGCGCTCTACCAGAGTATATCTAAGTGTTACGTTTCGAAACAGATGAGATCCGCGCATTCGGCAACAACGCGGATCTCATCTTTCCGTTCCTTATATTCGGTATTGAATCACGAATACGTTATACTTTAGGCAGCAAGACGTTTTGAAATAAAATCAAATTAAGTGTTTGTTATGAAATCAAAAACAGGTCTATTTTGCACTACCTTAAATTACTTAAAGATAACTCTTCCAGTTAGCAACGAGAAAATAATCGTGTGAAACAAGAGTCCGTTTACCAACTGTAAAATACTTTAAAATAAATTTTAAATCATTTTGTAAAAATTATTTATGTTGTTAAGACACTTTGACAAAATAAGCACTTTAAATATAAAAATAAAACAAGATTCGAGAAAAATTTTGAACTTCCAGCTGACTTCATGGAAAAAAAAATCAGAAAGTCTTTAAACTTGAAGGTAATCTTTGAAAAACTAAAAATAAATTGAGATTCGAAAAAAAAAACGCGAACTTTAAGCTGAATCTAAAGGAAAAAGAGAAGCAAAATTCAGGATATTTCAAATTTTGAGGTAATCTCTAAGAAAACTAAAAATAAAATGAGATTCGAGAAAAATGTCAAACCTTGAGGTTAATGCTAAAAATCATCATTTTTCGAAAAAAAAAAAACAAGAAGAAATTGTAGAAAAATCAAGCTTATGAATAAAAAAATTAGATGCAAAAAAAAAACGAATCTTCTTGAATGGCTAAAATTCACATAAAATTGTTATTTTCAAGAAAAAAAGTTTTTCTTCAGTGTTGTTTTACGTATTTAATTTTAAAAACTTTTGACACAAAAACACTTTATTTTTAAATATCGATACTGTATTATTGCACTGAAAAGGTCTGTTTGCCGAAAACGCGTTATGTATCGATATTTAAAAATAAAGTTTTTTTGTGTCGAAAGCTTTAAAATTAAAAACTGTTATTATTTGCGAGAGCACGTGCTCACTTTGCCGGAAAAAATTAACAACCAGGGAGAAAAACAAGAAAAAAATTAAATATCAAGTTTTAAATACATAAAGCGAATACACATTTATACTGTCCCTTAAGGTAGCACCATATTTCAAGATGTCGAATTTTCATGCTCACTCCCCCTCAAGTTATTCATTTTGGACTCAAAATAAACCTTTAAAAATTTCATAACTTAAGAATAATATTAACACGTGTCGAGCGGAGCTTGAAGTTTTCCCATTTGTATTTATGCTTTTCTAAAGTCTCAAAAATTACTCACTATTAGCTGTTTTTCTTGACATAATTTACGCTATAAATCCTGAAATAAAAGCTGCAATTGTTCTAAAATGCCCATTTATTCCCTGAGGGGAGAGAGGTATTTCCTCAAAATTTGCAAAAATGTATAGAATTATAATTCTGGGAAAACTGCCATGCTATACAAATTTTAAAGAATTTACTTTACGAACAAAGTTTAACTTTTGTGTTTTATTTTTTAATTATTTTATTTTAAAAACTTTACTTTACTTTTTTCCATTAACTTGCCGTATTCTGCAACGAAGGCCAGAGGCGGTGTTTAGATTTTGGATAGGAGGTTGGTAGCTTTAAGGAATTTAAACAGGTTTTCTATTGTTGTTGGGTTGTTTAGGTAGCTGATTTGTTATATTTTTTTCGATAACTTCACATAGAATTCTTTTCAGAAAAATCAAAATTTTATTATATATTTCATTTTGATACACCTACTTGACCAAAAAAAAAAATTGAGGTGTGAATTCCATTTCTATATAACTTCAATATCTGAATCAGAGAACCTCTTCCTACTGTCTTAGATTATTTGAAAATGAAAAAAAAGTGAGCAGCCATGCCGCATCACTGGAGCTCACTTTTTAATCGGGGCTTGATTATATTTGGAGGTAATATTGTCAAGTGAACTTCTCAAACTTATAGCCCATATTCATCACCCCTTATCCGTACTAAAAACACCGAGAAGTTTAATCTGAAATATGTAGAATTTTTTGTCCTCCAAAATTGGAAAAGTTCATACTTTTCAGTTGCTTAAAGCTTCTCAAGCTTGACTCAATTTTGGACATACGCTATTTGGGATCCATTTACAATCGATTTCAACTTAAATTCAAGGGGCTCATATTTTGACACCAATCAAATCTACACACAAGGATTGACCCTTCTAGGTTAATTTGATGAGGAAATATGCGAGATTCATGAAATATCACATTGTGATTTCCCCTCCAAAAGCCGTTTATTTTCGTTTTTTCGTTTACTCCCACAAAATGTTGAGGACAACCACCCTCCTCATTCCGCTTCAAAATCACATGTGAAATTAGCATACAGCATACTTCTCATCGTTATTAATCATTCAAATTCATATTTTTCAAATCCTCGTTTTTTGAGACTCCTTAAGCTCTATTCAAATTTTGATAATCCGCCATTCTGGATTGATTTTGACCCTAATTCAAAAGGTCATAGTGCCAAACTAACCCCACACACAATATTTGAACTTTTTGGTTGATTTGATGAGGAGATAATATGAGATATTAAAGAAATTTCATAACTCAAAACTTCCTCAAAAAGCTGTTTTTTGCCCTAGATCCCCTCAAAATATACTTAAGAGGCTGAAATTTGGATATGTTAAAGTCCGCAACTTACTTTTTCGTCTGAAAAAGAAACGAAAATTTTAAGGAATTTGCCCTCTCTCCAGCTCCTCTCAAAATTTGTGAACCATTATTTTGAGGTTATTAAAAAAAATGATATTTGAGAAACTCCATAAAATGGCTCTAACCGTATTTTTAGCAAAATTCATGTAAATCACTTTCTGTGCACTTCTCCACTTTCCTCCCTACGTCTTTCATCAAATCCATGTTTTATACATGTATAGTTTATTCAATTTTACAAAAGTAGGCTGCATCGAAATTCACTTCTCACAATGAACGCATAAAAATTTTTCACATGTTCATCAAAATGCAATAATCGCTCAAAAAAAAAAAAAAAATAGATATTTAATACGTAAATACTTGCTAGCCTACTGTCCACATGAACATTTGTCTCAAATAAAGTATACTTTATTAGATTTGAATAAAATAAAAAAAATACACGAAATTACCATACAATATTTATGGCAACGTTGCTGGATCTCGACTTATCGAAACGTTATCGTCAAAAATGGTTGTATATGTGTATAAGATCTCAGCTTTCCATACTTTACTTACGGATCTCACCTTGTTCAAAACTTCTCAAATAATTTATTTTAAGAATTTGTTACCCCTCTATGGTGGTTATGTATCAGATGCTATAAATAAGCAATTACCCTTCCTATATATTCCATAATTTGTAAATTTTGAGTCGGATCTCAGGTTGCCCAGTTTTTAATCGGATCTCACCTTGATAGATTTACGTATATATATATATATATATGTAGATTTATCTATGGATAAAGTGGCATCATTTTTCGTCGTCTACAGGTAAAGTGGCATCTTTTTTACAAAGTGGCATCTTTTTTTTGATGCCACTTTACCATCACATTGCTCATCGATTCAGCTTTGTGTCATGACGTCACTGGTGTGGTTATTTGGGTGATGCCACTTTACCACTAATATTCTATTTTTCATACAAAAAAATTTTTTTCGGTCTACGGTCGTAGTAGCCTCATTTTTTTGATGTTTACAGGTAAAGTGGCATCATTTTAAAAATTTGTTTCCAAGAAAAACTATGAAATTATACATTCCGTTCGCCATTGTGGTGTCGTTAACGTGACATTAGATGCACTTCTGAGGAATGTGCAAAGTGATGCCACTTTGACCATAGATCACTATATATATATATATATGCCACTATCCTTGTCAGGCCCTGGAGGCTAGATACCAACAGACGTTCTGAGACCCGATCTTATTTAAAGAGCTGGAGATGCGTGCGTGAAATTTTTGAAAATCACTTGAACATAGCATTTTAGAGAAACCTTTAGAGAGGTAAGAAAGATTCAAAATTCACGAATACAAATGATATGCAACGGTTTTTATGAGAAATGCTTCAGATTTATCATAATCCTTGTTAGACCCAGGTTCATCTCCCTAACATAGCACCTTATCCCTGGCTTCCCAACGTTTATATAAAATTGAAGGCTTGTATATATGCTCAAATATATGCGCAAAGCGCTATGAGACCCTTTTTAGGTCTCGCAACGTAGACTCGGGTCTAGGAACGATAGCAGCATTTCCAAGATCGGACCTGACTTTACCGCAGCATACCTACATATAGATATGTAAATATGTTACTATCAAACTGATACCTAAAGATGTACAACAAACGATTCGAAACCCATTCTTTGTTTAATGAGCTAGAAATATATAACCTCTTGAGAAGCATTCATTGCAGTACAGTCCTGCAGGAAGCGTTAAGCGGTAGGAAAAAATGTAAATTGAGCTAAACAATAAATACGAAGTGGCAATTTGAAACCCACTTCAGATTTCCCAGCATCGACCCTAAGAACCAAAATGGGTCTCATTAAGCACCATATATCGAGTCTCAGATCATATAATAGTACAAATCTGCATATTTGATGGTACCTCAAAGACATTCACAGGTTTATGTGAAAATAATTGGAATTCACACTTCCTGTGATATGTACTACGTAAGAACATTGATAAATACATGTAAAACGTTACGAGATCCGAAAAGATGGCAAAATTTCCAGAAATAGGTTTTACCTTAATAGACAAATATATATACAGATAGCAATAAGATAGACATTTGTCATATGATTACAAATGATCTGAAAGGTGAACATTTAAAAACCCAGCCCTCCTTCCCCCCAACATTGGATAAGCTACAACAGCCATCATTTTTAATTAAAGTCAATTAAAAATATGCACGAGTATTTGACGAAGAAAGTACAAGTTACCAGAACTGTTTCACAAAAAGCTCCAATTAACTCCGAGAGCCCATCATATTTAATTAAATATGTATAGCCGCGATATTCTCGTGCATAAGGAAAACTTAGCGCTCGAAAGCAGGTAATGGAAAACATTTGAAAGCGTGTTTGGTCGTGTCGAATTTATTTCAAGAAGGGACAATTTTTTTCACTTCTAAAAATACTTGCGAGTTGTTATTTGAAAGCTTTTGTCTCACCAAAAATTTCGCAAAATAAGGCGAAATTTCGGCTAAAGAAATGGTCACAGTTTCATTTCATTTTCCACAGTTATACAATCCTATTAGCCTATATTTAGAACAAATATAGTAGACAAATTCGCGCAGTTGTCGATATCGTTCCATATTTATAGGCAACGTGTGAGTAATTCTATCAACATCGAAAAATATTGTTTCTAAAGTTGTTTCTCAGAAAGCCACATTTTTATTCAAAGTCGATACGAGACAAATAGGGATAAAATATCCCTGCGGGGGCTTACCAAAACCGAATAAAAATTGATATCGGCGATAAAATCTAATGTTCTGGTCTTTTGTACAGATCCGAACAAGGATAACACTGCCAGCCATGAAATACACCATCAAAGCACCTAACATTATGTTCGAATATAAAAAAAATACCGAAAGTATCATCTCGCCATAGGCCCAAAAATACCGAATAAAAAAGTTGTCCAACTTTACGTAACAAATGTAACATAAAGGGTAGCCTGATCGCTTTTCTTTTTTTAATAAAATTTTAATATTTATAAAACTTGGAATTTTTTCTTCCGTATGACTGCATACGGGTATTTCTTTTAGAAAAGTCTTCTCTGCCAGAAAATGAAGAAAAACATTTTATTTTTTTATTCTTTATAGTTTGTTACGAAAATAAGTTTAGATTCGGTTACTTATTGTTGTTATATTGCGTTGTAAATATTGATATTAATTATTAATGTTATAATGGAATAATCCTAAAAAGTTGCAGCTTAATTTGAATAACTGTTTATCCTTCTATTCATTTGAGATGAATCACATAAGTCTATGAACATAATTTTTCGCTTTATCAGGGTTAGGAAATGAACTTAAATTCGACAAGATTTCGTGTTTTTTTTTTCATCAAGGCTAAGGGGTGAGAGATATGATAAAAAGGAACTAACAATTTTCAGTCATGGTCTAATATGATAGAATATTTCAGCTACCTAAAATCATGGTCGCCTTCGCCTAAGAGAACTAATCCACTGCCTTCTCCCATCCTATTCCTGCCCATTAAATTAGGCATGAACCCTCAACTAACACTACTTGGGCTGGTGGATACACAGCTATTATATAGACTATGCCTCACTACCAGTCAAAGTAGAACAGTGTAGGTATACAGTGTGAGCGATGCTATGAAAAGTCATTGACGCCACCTCTTCAATAAACCAAAAATAATAAAAATTTCATCAAATAAGAAAAATCCTCTAATATTGAAATATAAAAAAACCACATGAAGTTCGATAAATGAATTGATAATGTAGGGAGCAAGAATTACACCAAGTAGAAACCTAGAAACATCAATATTTTATGATTCATGTACATTGTACATTTGTACATGGAGGTTGCTTCAGAGGCAATCCAATTTATTTTCAATATTCGTCTTACAACGTAATAAGAGTATTTAAATCACGTATATGGAAATTTTCATATAGTCACTAATTTCGGTACGTCAATCGAATAAATTTGTTGATAAATCTCCAACTTGATACACAAGAGTAATTTAATACACGAACACATACTTATCGCAACGAATGTGGTGATTTCAAATAGCTACGTTGATAAAAAGTACAGCTGTAACTAACGATCCTATGGGAATACAGAAGCGAATTAAACTTCCATGGTCACATTCACATGACAATATAGTATGGTAATCTGATGACTTGAAATGTTATCCAAACGGAAAATTAATTTTAAAATTGTCAAATTCGAAATATGAAAAAAATTTCATTTGATATCTTCGTGTTTTTTCATTTGCGAGTATACGAAGTGAATTTTATTCCATCAAGAAATATATTTCGCGCTTCATTTATCACTTCTGGATTCTTTGGTTATTTATGAAACAGAATAAAGATAAATTCGGAGCAACAACTTGGCATTTATGGAATTATTTTACGATTATATTTGTATAAAAAATGTTTTCGAATGATTCGCATTTATTTTCATTTCTTGAGATATAGTAGAAGTAGGAGACTCTTTATCCGAGATTTCACTCGAATTTTACGGTTCGCGAATAATTTCTGAATTAAAATCGGATTCCAGAGGTGAAGTATCACTTTGAATATCTATCTTCGTGGAAACACAAAGCTATAGTTACCCTTTGTAATAACTTTTGTTACATCCTTTTGAAAAATGTGAAGAATCGAGTACACGCGAAATCGATAACCATCGAGTATTCGTGTACGAATAAATATTCGCGTCATTATTTCGTTGGCGGAAAAGAAAACCCGTGAATTTCTACATCTCTAGTCGACTTCACAGATGGCTTAAAATTTCACCTTCAAATCAACCGAAAACGATTCTTTCGAACGGAAAATTTCGAGAAGAAAACCTTCGAAACTATTTCTTCTAACATTGGAAATGAAAAACAATAATCAAAATTCCATTCCATCTCGATCCTTTAATCGTACAATGAAAAGAATTTTCATTGACGATACTCCCCGTTAATACTAATGACTATTATAATACTTTTCCATTTCCTTCTCCACTTGTTATTATACAGATTAATGGCACGAAAAGGAAATCTATTCGATATAAAATTGTATGAATTATTCATGGCGAAAACGAAAACGATATAACTAAAATTGGTCAGTGTAATCAATTAATGCTGAATTTATGTATACGAAGCGATATAAATCGATCAACGTGTGGAAATTTGTCGAGTTATATTCTTAATACTCGCGTAAGCATATGAACCCAGGTAGCATGGTGAAGGAATTAACGAGTTCATTAATTACTTTTATCTATAGCTTATTCCGCGTCGTTTTTCGTGACTGGGATCTGGAAAGGTGTTTTCAAGATGTATGTGGCGCACGTGTTCGAGAACCAACGATTTTATGACCTTCCCTATTTCGCTAGTACCCAAGTGGTTATCTTATTCGCTAAATAGATTACTTTGGAACTCGTTTGCGACGCTGCTAAAAGTCATTTTTGAATTTATTTATGACGAACGATTCGACACGAGGAAAAATTTCAAGAATTGTGACCAACGTTTTTTTCACGGTGGCTTGTTTAATTTGTTGTTGTCTTCTTTATGCCAACACCACATACGAAGGCTAACAATTCCAATCTATCCCCTCCATAATCACCTAAGAAGTTGTCTTTATGGTATGTGGTACTTTTTAAGTCCATGAATCGAACAACCCTTTATTTATCAAGTTTAGATTTCTGAGGTTCCTCAAGTCTTCATTAAATATTAATGATTAAACTTCTTGGATTCATATATTAAACCCTACATACGAAGTTTCAACATTCTAAGTATACTAAATCGAAAGATAACGAGACTGCTGAAATTTCCTAACATAATTCTTCTACAAACCCATTTAGGAAGCTTTAAATTTCAATATGATAGTTTAGAAAATACTTCATCACTCATGACTTTTTGTGTACCTCTCCCCCAACTCAATTTGAACATAATGAATCTCTTAAAATGTGGATTTGGGATACATTAACTCCTCATCTCTAGTAGTCATATGAGCTAATAATATATATAAAATATGAGCTATTTGAAGTTCGTCAAGCATCCCTCACATTATGACTATCTGTCTCTTTTGCATACATCTTCACTCAAATTGAAAAGATCATTATCTGGTCTTCAACAAACCTTGCATTCAAATTTTGAAATTTATATGTAATTTTGGCAAGGAAATGAGAAAGATTCGAGAAATTCCATGAACTAAAACCTCATTAAAAAGCTATTATTCCTTCCAACTCCCCTTCAAATTCACTTGAAGAGTTGAAATTTGGATATGTTGATGTCCTCCACTGACTTTTTTATATGAAACCATGAAAAGAAATTTTGAAGCATTTGGCTTTTCTCCAAATCATCTCAAAATTAGAATAAATTGCCATTTTAAATAAAATAAAAAAATAAAAAACAAATACAAAAACAACGTAAGCAGCCATGCCGCATTACTGGAGCCGTATTTTTGAGTCGATTTAGTAAAGAAATGTGGAACATTCGAGAAATTTTCTGACTCGAAACTTTTTCAGAAAACTGTTTTTAACTCTATCTTCCTTCCAAATGTACTTATGTTCTTCAGTAAAGAGCATGATGAGATAAGGTAGTCGAAAATGCCCCCGAGAGCTTTCCGAACGGTTTCTCGGGCAAAAGGTGGGCCATATCAAAAAAAAAAATTAACCAAAATTTCAGGCTCCAGTTGCGCCTATTTTCGGAGATATAGGCAAAAACAAGTTTTTCGATTAAAATTTTTTTTCTCGCCTTATTATACAGGTGGAAAGTTGAAATTCTATTTATAATGTCTTGACAATAAAAGGCTTCTTCAGTAATTTTTTCAATTTTTAAAATTTCAAACTTACATTTCTATAACAAGTTTTTGAGGTGCAATTATGAAAAAATTATATAAAATGTATCTTTTACCACCAAACATACCATAAAAATTTCAGAATTTTTGGAGAGGTGCAACATAGTCAAAAAAAATAAAAACAAAAAATATTAATAAGAATATAATTATTTTTATTATAATTTTTTAATATTTGTTGTTTTTATGGTGAAAGAATTTTTTTCTTCGAATAAACAGACGGAATAGGCCTATAGATTCATTTGATAATTTGTAGGAGCTCACTTATCAGTAAACCAAAAAGGAAAAATATAAGCCTAAAGTAATGTTTTAAGCGCGAGAAGATCGGTTAAGCCGTTATGCACCGTCAAGGCGACGACGCAACGTCGCGTAACGTTCGTTCGGCCTACAGCGAGCATAGTACCGAACGCTTGCTTTATAGCGCGCTGCAATAGTTTTTATTTTTTTTGACTATGTTGCACCACTCCAAAAATTCTGAAATTTTTATGGTATGTTTGATGGTAAAAGATACATTTTATGTAATTTTTTCATAATTGCACCTCAAAAACTTGCTATAGAAATGGAGGTTTGAAATTTTAAAAATTGCATAACTTTTTTAAAACTGATCGAAAAAAACTGAAAAAATTACTGAAAAAGCCTTTTATTGCCAAGACACTATAAATAGAATTTCAACTTTCCACCTTTATAATAAGGCGAGAAAAAAAATTTTAATCGAAAAATTTGTTTTTGCCTATGTCTCCGAAAGTAGGCGCACTTGAGCCTGAAATTTTGGTCAATTTTTTTTTTGTTTTATTGTGGCCCACCTTTTGCCCTAGAAACCGTTCAGAAAGCTCTCAGGAGCATTTTCGACTATCTTATCCCATCATGCCCTTTTGAATGATTTTCATTCTTACCCAATAGCATTAAAAGTAAGAGTTGGATATTTCCTACATGATTACAAATGGTCTAGAATGCAAATATATGATTTCTTCATCTTCCTTCGACTCCTCCATCCCGAATTAGGTAAATGGAATAGCTATCGTTTCTGAATAAAAACTCAGCTAAACATCGGCAACGATTACTTGATCTATTATCCATCAATGAGTGGTTTCTCGAGATAACTGTATAATTGATTTACAAGCATCATATTTTCCTCGAGATCTCTGAATAACTTTTTTTACAGGGAATTACCACTTATTGGCATTATTTAAAGCTTTTCAACTTCAAAACGACATTCGCGAGTTTCTAAATGATGTAATATAAATGCTATCGAGATGAGAAAAATTTAATTTCACTTTTTTCCCGATGCTTCGACGTTCCCTTTCAACTTTCCAAGTTACGAAGTTTCGTCCAAATAAAAAGGCGTATTTTGAGATAAACTATTTTCCCAACGAAATGCGAACAATGCGACTTTCATGAACTTCTCACGAGCTATAGATAAGTGTAAATGTTTACTATAAAATGACTTGTCAAGAGTTGAATCATTCGTAGTATCTTCTAAATAATGGTTCAAAACTTAATTTCAAAAAAAGCTTCGCCTACTGGGTAACTTCGCAAATTTAATATCAGAGAGTATCAAATAATCAGCGAACGGATTAAGAACTGAAAAACAAACAACGAATCAAAGAATTCTCAATAAGATCGTATAGTTGTGAAATTAGACTTCTTCGGTGAATTTAATTTCGAGCTTACAGATTTTCAATCGTTTCATCTGACGCTCAAATCAACATATAGAAAGTACACATGGTGCAGATTACAACGAAGAGAAACCTATTAAAACTCAATTTATTAAAACCAAGTTGAAAACACTCTCAACTATTGTACTCATTTGATTGACCTAAGTAAAATGAAAGTTCGGCTTTTATACTGCGACATCACGTCGTAAACTTGGATTCGATGCAGGCTTAGTAATCATCGTTGGATTTCTATTTTGGTCTAAAATCCATTATCGATTTACTATTAACGTTACAAATTAACAAAAATATCGCGTCGCTTTTATAAAATATTAGGGTTTCCAAATCAACGTGTTTGTTCGCAAATGACATGTTGTAACCCACCATCAATCACTGGAGAAAATTGGACATATCAATAGGAAATGATGAACGAGGGCTAAATCAAGACGAAACGCATACATTAATCGGGCAAAAGTGTTAAAATGTAATATAATGTCATCGCTTTTCAAATTTTTAATTGTATGTATTTTATAATGAGGGTAGGTTTTTTTTTTTGATGGGAATGGATCATAATTTCTAATAATTTGAGCCAAATTTGATCAGACATATTTTTATGTTTTTTGTGATGTATTTGTGAATATTACACCCCATTGGTCTTTTTATAGCCCGCCATCCAAACACGAAAAAGTATTACCGTATTGAAATTTTTTCTAACGTACTTTTTGCCTCTTGGATTGTTGACTATTAGGACATATTTTTATTTTTCATTCGTAAGTAATGAAAATCAACAACAATTTTTTTATAAAATTATTTTGCTTTTACAAATTGGGAATTATTAAAAATTTATACGAATCTCTAAATTTTTGGTCATTTTTATTGATACTCGTAATACACATTGGTAACATAATACCGTGCGTCCAAGGGATTCGGGTGCAATCAGCGCTAAAATCTCAGTTTGTTGAAAACATAATAAGAAGCTAAACAACAATTTCTAAGTCAGAAATTATTTTTAAAATTACTTTAATGTATTTTAAGACTGACAAACTCATTTCAACTGCATTACAATTTCTTTGCATTGCAAAAAAAACAATTTTCAATAATTGCAGAGATTTTTTCGCTGATTGTACCCGAATCACTTGGACGCACCGTATAAATCATCTAAAAATACTCTTTATTTTGGTAGTCATATCACCAGCTTTACATGCATATTTTGACACATGTTAGTTTTTTTAACGACATTTTTAAGGAACAAATTTCTCTATTTTTGGAATATAAGAACAGTAATTGTCCTATTGATAATAGATAGAAATTAGAAACATGTTTTCTGTAGCATACAGGTTCAACTGAGTGATGCAAGCACCATGCACTTTGGTCATTCATAGCCCATTGTGCCCTTCTGTAGCATTACCTTCGTGATTCGTTATAATATTAAAACAAAAAAATGGAGTAAATCTGTAACCTTGGTAAGTTGAACATTTTATGAAATTTTAAGAGAAAAATATTACCATAAATTTGTCATGTAACTTCCGGCGCGGCGTGTCATTTATTAGTTGAGTTTCTAATAAAAATGACAGCTATTAAAGCCAAACAGATTTGAAAAAGGGGGTCAGGGGAGGGTGAATTCTTCAAATCTTTGCCTTTCACAAGAGTTGTAATAATCTGGCAAATGTATAACTTTTTCATGTGTACACAATTCTTCCTCCACGGGTATTCATAAAATTCCGTCAAGCTTGGTGAGAAAATCTTCTTGATAATTCAAAAAAATAATTTTTTTGTTTTTTTGATAGACCTTAAAATGGAAGATTACTCAAATTTTGAGGGGCTACAGAAGGGACAAGTGGCTAAAATTTTTTGTTCTTGATCTCATATGAAAGAGTGAATTACGAACACTTACATACCCAAATGTCAGCTTCGTAAGTGCATTTGGAGAGAAGTTTCTTGAATCTTCCATATCTCCTCATCAAATTGACCTAGTAAAGTCAAACTTTGCATGCGAAGTTGGTTGGTGACCAGAATATGAACTTTTCAATTTAGGTCAAAACGAATCCAAAATGGCGGATTATCAAAATTTGAGTAGAGCTTGAGGAACCTCAAATAAGTGAAAATGTAATTAATATGTACTCATATGATTACTGGGAATAAGAACTATACGATATCCCAATTCACTTCTATGCATGATATTGGAGGGGAGAAGGGGGGGATATCGACCTCAAAAGGTGATGGGGGTACACGAAAGGTTGAAAAATTTTTATAGCGGTAACATATGATAAAATGATTCCAATTGACTAACTTATTCCAATTTTTCCATCTCAAGTGAATTTGGACGAAAATAAAAGCAATAAACGACTTTTTAAGGGGAAATTACTCAAGGAAATTTCAAGAATCTTCCATATCTCCTCATCAAATCGACCTAGAAAGGTCAAACTTTGCACGTGAAGTTAGTTGCTGACCAGAATATGAACTCTTAAATTTAGGTCAAAATAAATCCAAAATAGCGGATTATCAAAATTTGAGTAGAGCTTGAGGAACCTCAAATAAGTGAAAATGTAATTAATATGTACTCGTATGATTACTGGGGATAAGAACTATACGATATCTTCAATTCACTTCTACGCATGGTATTGGAAGGGAGAACGAGAGGATATCCACTTTAAAAGGTGGTGGGGGTACACGAGGGTTCGAAAATTTTTTGATTTGATTTATTGTTTTATACTTTGTTACATATTCCAGCGCAGTGCGCTTCACTATGTATAAATAACACAGTACTTAATCATAACATTCGATTTTATGGCGGAAAAAAATTTTCAAATAGCAGTAGAATCGACTGACATTAGTATCTTATTTATACACACTAATGCGATTGTACTTCTATAATGCAACCATCCCTCTCATTAATAGGATTTCCGAAGCACCACCGGAGAAGAGGCCGCACATGGAGTCGAAGAAGATTCCAGTGAACGAACCACGGTCGAGCTCGATTATTGTCCCAGCTATCCCTCTCCTGACAACAGCCGAGTCGATACATTTGTGTCGGACCCACGCAGACTTCGTTTACGAAGACCCTGCCGCGGACGTCGGCGCCCAAGCGGATCTGCCAGCAGCGACGTACCAACAACTAGTGACGCTTCGAGTAGTGGACCTTCCAATAACTGAGGCCGAGTTCACCGGAATATGGAGAACTATGCTCTTGAAAGGGTCCCAAGACATCTACCAGAAATGTAGGTTTACCCGCCTCGAAAAATTTTTATAGTAGTATCATATGATAAAATGATCCCAATTGACTAACCTATTCGATTTTGTCTCCCAAAGTGAATTTGGACTAGGAAATTTCAAGAATCTTCCATATCATCGACCTAAAAAGGTCAAACTTGTATGTGCGATTAGTTGATCACTAAGATATGACGAGCAGAATATGATCTCTTAAATTTGGATCAAAATCGATCCAAAATGATGGATCGTAAACATCTGAGGATAATTTGAGGAGCCTCAAGCACTCATAATTTGAAAAATATGAGTTTATATTAATATTGAATGGTAAAAAATACTAATTTAACGTTTTATGTAGTTTTGGAAGTGATAGGGTTGTGGTTTTCAGACTTAGTATTAGATGTGGCCAAAAGACACGAAGCGGTTAACAATGTTATTTGCAAACCTGAACAATCCAATGTTTTTTTTTTTTTTTTTTTTTTTGTTACAAGCGCTGGATACAGTAAATTTTTGGCAATACTAATTGACACTAAGGTAGCAAAACAAAGAGAGTTGCCTAAAACCTTTGCTTCCGAAAGTGCTAATTTCTGCCATAAAATATGAAATGTAATTATTTCTGGGTGAAAAGGCGATGGAATCTACCCACGTTATTTACTTGCTCCCGTTCAACATAATGGGCTCATGTTGATTAAGTTGCATAGTTGACTCGCCGTAAATACATGTATATCGTATTTACGGCAAACCAGCTATGCAACTAATTCAACATGAACATAGCCCACGTTAACGTGGGTCAAAAATAGTAAAAGAAGCTCTCGTTACTTTTGCGGCAAATTACGAGAAAAAAAATGCCTTTTAGGATTATAACAGCATGCGTAAATTTTTTATGTAAATTTTTCATTAATTCGCAAGTATAAAGATCATGAAATTTATAATAGTTTTTAAATGGGAAAATTCCTTTTTTTTCATGTTATGAATGAGACGCTGAACATTCGATTATACCAAGTCATTATTCTTTTTTTAAACTTATTACGAACGAAAAAAATCATTTGAAAAACTTTTATTCCATCTCATAAAAAATAAAAACATTTTTAGCTTTCAATGTTTGAAAATTAGAGAGGAGTAAAATTCCATTAATTTTTTGGTAAAGCACAAATTTTGGATATTTTTAATATTAAATAATAGGTAGGTAGTTAATGAGTTATGTGTATAATGTAAACTTTGTTTCAGCTTTTTAGGTATTGTAAAAACCGTTTAATAATCTATTCGGGATGTGGACAGGGGCAACAAAATAAGTCGATACAAATGAGTAAGTTTAAAAGGTGAGATCTCTTCTCATTCCACGGAACATAATTCGATCTCTACTTCCTGAGTAAGTTATTTAATGAGTTGAATCAATAGAGCACTGGAATTGTATATCTATCGTTTCCAATATATTTTCGTTTCTTCTTTCCCATCCAACCCTATTACCAAGCAAGTAACCCTACAGAAACGAATTTTACGAATTACATCGGCAGCCTAATTCGACAAAATCATTCTTAACGTGTTCTATTTCTTCTCCAAATAAAACGAAATCATTTCCCACTTTCCTTTTTTTCGGGCCCAACTCTTTAAATACACAATACATAGCAACCTCCGGGTATTCAACTTTATCTACTAGAGATAGCGAAAGCACGTCTGTAATAATTTCCAGTCACATAAACCTGATGCTCTACCAAATGAAAAAATTTTTTAATCAACTATACCCCTGGATATTCCGAAAATACGAGTATTTATAAATACAACACCTCGAACTTCCCAAATCGTTATCACGTTCGCGCCAAACTCACTTCGTTATATTTTACCAAAAAAGATACACTTTAAATTGCCCTAATGCCTTCGTCAACGACTTCTAAAAGTCGAAAAAAACGGATTCACAGTTTGACCATTTTCGTCACGCGATCCCTAGCTATAAATGGAATGTGTATTCGGCGGAAAATTTATACCCGTGGGAAATTTAAGTGCGGTTTGTCTTTTCAACCGCACTGATGACGTGATAAATCTTGACGGGGAGAAATATTAGTTGTCTGGTTTTGTTAAATAACTCGGTTTCCTCTCGTTTTTTATGCACGTTACGGGTTTCATTCGAATTGCAGACCGATTGAAATATCGTTTTAACCTTTTTTATCGATTTTTTACAACTTCTGTGTCGACACAAAGGAGCAAGTGTTTTTGTAATTTCGTACTAATGAATTGAACGGTCGCAACATTCAATATGTAAGCGAACGAAAAAATAATGAAAAATTTTCATTGTTTCCAGTCCTTGACTATTTTGAAGGAGAGCAAAAATGATTTTATTTCGATAATTGAATTATGAGTTCAGTTGCTCAAGTTAGCTTATTTTTCCGATTTAAATAAAAATAAACAATTTTGAAACGTTTCATATTTATTTCTTGTTAAAATACATTTTCGATAAAAATTAATTTTAATTTAATGGGTGTCAACTCTGTCTCTTTTTAGTCCTGCCGTTAGTCAGAGGAAAAAAGAGGTCTGCTCAATTTATGACACTTTCAATTTTCACAAAATATGATCAACTTTCGGCTCTTGTAGAAAGCGAAGGAAATTCGATATTATCTACACTATTTCAATTTTCAGAATTCAATGCTGTCAATTTTTTCAAAAATTTTATCAGTGAAAATAACATCCTGAATCCATTTTGTTTCATCTCTTCGACAATTTAAATTATCACCAGTTTTCATTTTCACTAAAATGATAAAGATACATTTTGAATTCTGATAAATTTAGTTTTTTTTTTTTTTTGCTTTTTGAGAATCACAATTTTATCTATGAATCTTTGAAAGAATTTAAATCATTAAAAACTAGTTTGTCTAAAAATTTCAAGCATAACACATGATTCTTGATTTTTTTTTTAATAATTTGTTATAGTTCACGCCACTCCCACGGGGAAGTCAAGTTCAGATGAGGTGAAAAAAATTGTTTTATTTTTGAAGAAGATGAGGACTGTGTGGATGTACAAAAAATCGTCAGCAATGGGGGTAGGACAGTTTGGAACTTTCTTGATTCTTCATTCTCTCATATCACAAATCATAATAATAAATAGAGACAAAAATCTATTTATTAATAATTTTTTAGCTGAGTTTTTAACTGAAAAACAACAGCAATTACAGCCTACATGATTTCTGAAGGGAGAGTCGGGGGGGGGATTTTCAAATCTTTGCGTTTCAGACCATTTGTAATCATCTGGCAAATGTCCAACTTTTTGGTACATATCATATACAGTATATACATATATATTTTTTTTAGCCCTTTCGTAGCGCTGGTGGGTATTCATAAAATTCGCTCAAAATTTGGTGAGAGACTCTTCTTGAAAATGCGCAGAACAACCTTTTTTGTTTCTTCGATAAATTTCAAAATGGCGGATCACTCAAATTTGGAGGAAAGCTGGAGAAGGAGCAAATAGCTCAAATTTTTTGTTTTTGATCTCATATGAAAGAATGAGTCACGGACACTAACATATCCAAATTTCAGCTTCTTAAGTGCATTTCGAGGAGAGTTAGAACACAACCTGTTTTTTTTGAGGAAATTTAATTTTTTGTGTCACTCGCCTTGCGCAGGCCGGTGTGGATAAAATTCGCTCAAAATTCGGTGAGGAACTCTTCTTAAAAGTACGCAAAAGTGCTTTTTTTGTTTTTTTGAAAAATTTCAAAATGGCGGATCACTCAAATTTTGAAGGGAGCTGGAGAAGGGGTGAATACCTCAAATTTTTCGTTTTTGATCTCATATGAAAGAGTGAGTCACAGACACTAACATATCCGAAGGGCCTTCCCCATTAAGTAGATGAAGTCGGCCCTTGACGCAAATTTGGTCAAAAGTGGTTCCAAATGTTACTTGGGACCTAAAGACATTCCACCTAAATTTTTGACCCCCTACCCCCACCTCTTCTGGAATTATAGCGCATTATATGCTAAAAATTCAATTCGCGATATTTCCAGTAAGAACGAGGGAAAATTTTTGAAATTTTCACAGATCATACGTAGTACATGTATGTTCATACGATAATTTTTTGAGATTTTTTTCTCACTTTTTCTCATTTTTAGGGGGTGCCTTTGCTGATTTTTTTTTTATAACTTCGTCATACCCTTAGGTACAACATATAATTTTTTCAAAGTCCCTTTTGGGGGTGCAACATGGTGAAAAAAAAATGAAGTTTGAATAAAAACGTGTATTTTTCAACTACCGCCCGCAACGATAACACTTAAAGCCCAGTAATTTTTGGTTCGGACCTAGAAAAAATTGCAGGAAAGATGATTTATACCATACATGCGAAGAATGCCTTCCTAAGTAACATTCTGAAAGTTGCTTCCTCTACCCCTCCGGCTAAATGTGCGAGAGGACAAAAACCTCTGAAAAAAGTGATTTTTTGCTTATAGCTTTGAAAGGAGTAGGATCAGGGGTAAATTAGATTAGTAAAAAAATTGTCTTCGTTCAGTTTCCTATAAGATAAAACCTTCAAACACTTTTCGAAGTGTTTTTATTACGCCCTAAATGGCGTGGAGGGGGGTTAACCATTTTTGAAAATTTTGTGTTTTTCAATTGTACGACAATTATGATGATGGGGAGAGGAAAAATCAATAAAAACAAAATTATTCTACACTGGATTCTCAATAAAAATAAGTGCTGATGATTCACGAATTGAATTTTTAGCATATAATGCGCGATAATTCCAGAAGAGGTGGGGGTAGGGGGTCAAAAATTTAGGTGGAATGTTTTTAGGTCCCAAGTAACATTTGGAACCACTTTTGACCAAATTTGCGTCAAGGGCCGACTTTACCTACTTAATGGGGGAGGCCCTCTCAGCTTCCTAAGTACATATTGAGAGGAGTTGGAGCAAAAAGCGACTTTTTGAGGAAATTTTGAGTCATGAAATTTCTTGAATCTTCCATATCTTTCTACCAAATCAAGTTAAAGAGGTCAAACTTTGTGTGTGGGGTTAGTTGGTGACCAGAATGTGGCCTCATGAATTTGGATCAAAATGGATTCAAAATGGCGGGTTATCAAAATTTAAGAAGAGCTTGAGGAGCCTCAAGTCAGAAAAAATGTAATTAATATGAACTCGTATGAATATTGGGGATAAGAAATATACTACATCCCCAATTCACCTCCATACATGATGTTAGGAGGGGATAGGGAGGGGTTATCGAACTTAAAATGTGATGGGGGTACACGAGAGGTCGAAAATTTTTTATTCCTATGTCATATGATAAAATGAGCGTAATTGACTAACTTATTCTGATTTTGGCTTCCCAAGTAAATTTTGAGGGGAGTTGGAGCAGAAAACAGCTTTTGGAGGGGGAATTGAAGCAAGAAAGTTCATGAATCAACCATATTTCATCATCAAATCGGCCTAAGAAGGGCTACGCCATTGTCAATAGTAGGAGTACCTAATATACGCAGGGAGAGGAACTAATCAGTGGTGTAAAAGTAATATAATGACATAACAAGGTACCAATTACCTTGGATGCGACAAATTTATAAATCAGTTATTTCGATTTTAACTTATTTTTATCTTCGAACCAATAATTTTAAATCACCATTAAATGAAAATCACTATAGAAAACGAGCTCCATTTCTTTGGCCCCACCAAACCAAAGTTGGGAGCTGCAATTAACCACATCGTTTTTGCAACGTTTGTGCTGGTTTGCGCCGTAAAAATTTTCGTTCATTATTACTTCAATTTTAATCATTCAAGGAGATGAACTAAAGGCTTAAAAATGGTCGAATATGGAAAATAAGTTTATAATCGTATTTAGCGTACTGAAACACTTGTAAAACATTGTCACGTGGCTATATTGCATTTTCAAATTTTTTCAAAATATGGGGGCACTACACAGCCCCAAAAGAGTGAAAATATTATGCTGAAAGCGTCTCATATTGTTTTATTTAATGTTTTTTTTTTCAAGGGTACTAAAATACTTCTTTTGAGTGGCAAAAATAAGCTTTTTATAGCAAAAGTTAAGGCTTCCAATTTTTGGATGTTTTGTGGCTTGATGTAAGAATCCCCTTTGAAAGGTTTATTGAACTGCAAAAATCGTTTTGTCTTTAAGTGGAACCGAAAATGTCCATATTTTATGTAAATTGAAAAACATCTAAAATTAAGGGGCTTCTCTCTTTCCTCTTGGTATTCCGAGAAAAATTGATGGTGATATGAGTACGACACTAACTAATAAAAAAATGCGAAAACTGAAAGCATTTCGTAAAATGCTGCGTTAAATTAACATGGAATGAACCGCAAATATTTTCACGAAAGAATTTCAATACCAATTCTTAGTTATTGATATCTACACAGTGGACTCGATAAAAAATTAATGGATCCTATAAACCGATCTATAAAAACTTAGAAATAACTTTACTCGAGTGCTAAACACTATATAAAACGTAATTTTTCACAACATAAACAAATAAACGCCCTAACTCTGTTCTTTGAAATATTATACGAGTTTCTCTTCATAGTGCTAACTTTTATGTGCGCTCGTCATACTAAATCTTCCAAGTATTTTCTCTGGTTTAGTGCTGGCGCGATAAAATACTGACAATTATTCACAAAGTTGGAAAATTTTTACATTATACAGAAATTTATTTCAAGTTAAAATCTCACGAAGCCGGCTTCTTTACTTATTCTGAAATGCATAATTTTCCACACTTTATTTCCGACGATTGGAAAATCCGAATAATTTTATTTTTTCGAGCCTATTTCATAATGAATAGGAAGAACTATTTTTCGTTTCAAATATTCGACCAATTCCATTTTTTTTTTTTTGGACTTCGATTTCCACTTCCAATTTTCAAAGCTGAAACCAAATCCTTATTTCGCAATTTCCAAGTTACATTCGATAGTAAAGATTTCGCTACGCAACGGTGACTTTAATATCGACGCTTTTCCTTAAGTTTTTCCCCAGAGTTTCGATTTTTTGCATTTGTATAGCGATAAAGTGAAATTTTCATATTTTCGTGAATAAAAGGTTATTATATTTCTTATTTTTTTTTTTTAGTAAATTAATTAAAATTTCTTATAAATTTTCACTCTTCGACAAAAGGATTTTTTTTATTCGAGTCTAATTTTCGCATCTATGGTTAAGAATTTCGATTTTTTCTACTAGCAATAATCGAACCTCGGTATCTTGGTAATTAAAGACGCCAGTGCTAATAAAAATAAATTAAAGAAAACAAAATGATTTTTTTTTCCTACACCTATGGAAATATTTTGCCGGCCAAAATTCGTCAAATTTGTTGCGCCTGCCAAACACAGTTTTCGTAAAATATATTCGTATGTACATACGAATATTTACCTTATATACCTGCTTTTGAATACATTCGTAAGCCTGCCCACGAGAACTCGTTAAAATGATATGTATATTTGCGGTTGAAATCGGGCGAAGAAATTTGCTATAACAAACTCAATAGGAAATTTTCATGTTTAAACTAGTCAGTAAAATAAACTCGCATTTTTCATTTGCCTCGATTTTTCCAACACCAAAGGAAAGCTTCAATTCTACGATAAATTTGTTTGCCTTATAAAATGACTTAGCCAATATAAAAAGTAAAACAGGAAATCCATTACGATACTTCAAAACCAAAAGAAAATACCATAAATTTGTAACATTTCGGAATAACTATTTATTCGCAGCGAAGAAACTCGCTCGCATTTACAGCTGCTCGAAAGCGTTTATTTGAAAATTAACGTTTTTCTGTATCGATATAACGTTACACGAGAATTACATTTAGTCACTTTTTAGCTGCAGCTTTTCCCTTAACCGAGCCTTAATTCCTTTATAATGGCGTTCTTCAGTAATTAGGCGCGAAAACTACAATTAATCGTGATAACTATCGCCCTGTTTCCTGATTCGCTTTATTCTTTTATTTTGGAACTTTTTCAAACTATATATAAAATCTCATGCGTTATAAATGAATTCGACGTTCATTGCTTTAAATATTTATGCCCCAGTACCTTCACGTATACCTTTATAAGGGCTAGTGAAAGAATTCACATCAACAGAAGCCGCATGAAAACAATTCGAAGAGAAATTCTATAATTTATGCGAAGCTGGTTAACAACCTATTTGAAAAGTATTTCTGCGAGAAAAAAAGGAATTTTCGATTCTTCAACTTTCGGAACTTTTTTTTCAAAATAAAGAATGCGGCTTCACTTTCGTTTCGAGCTTTCAAAGAATTCGTTATACATCAATTACAGCTCTTTCGATTCATTAACTTTTCTCCCTTAGGTGAAACTTTATAGAGTAAGCATGGTTTTTATAAATTTATCACACTTCAAAGTTTTAATGAGCCAATTGGTAAGCTTCAACCGCGTATTTAAAAGAGAAATGGCACATGTTTGCATTTAATTAAGTAATTCCCAAGCTCGAAACATCAAGAAAATTAAATTTTCTCTACATGAAGTATAATTAATATTATTAATACATTTTTATTTTTTTCTTCAGCTCTAACTGGATGTAATTTATAGGAAAAATAAAATTGACAAAAACCACCCTAACATAAATTCGGAACTTTCAATTTTCTCGCAGCGAGTGTTTAGCCGAACTTCATAATATTTCAGTATATAAGGATATTTATCTTCACTACAGGAATAGACTCCATTAGGCTATTTGTGCTTTTTAAATTGAATCAACGAATACCAACTGAGATGATAAATGTATTAAAATTTTGAAAAAAAAAAAAAAGTCAAAACAAACAACTCCTAATAATTGTACAGGACATAAGTGGATACGAATGATGAATTCCCCTTGGAGCAATTTTCGACTTGTACTCAAGACAACAGTGTACCCTACCAGCTATTTTTGATGTGTGAGTAGGTTGATGATACTAGGTTTCTATACAATATGACTGGTCTTTGTTTCATTCCATTCTGTATCACTCTTATGTTTTAAGTAAAACATTTTGCTCCATTTCGTTTCGTTCTTCTATGAACATTTTCCTTCCAAACGTTCCGTTCCGTTCCTAACGTTCTTATCTCAAGCTCTGGGATTTTTAACGAATTCACCTGGGAACGCTGACTACTAGCCTTAGTGCTGAGTGTGAGTGTAAAGAGATAACAATAATATCTCCAAGTCTGAATAAAATTAATTTCAAATTCAGCCCTCTCCCAATAAGGAGACAACGTTGCTTAAATTTCGTCTTTACTAATGTGTCTTAAAACTCACAGTGACCACACTCAAGGTCGTCAGATATTACATTACAACTAATCTAGGAGGCTATAGAAGATGGATAAGAGATATACGTATAGAAATGAATTGTATTTTAAACTCTTCATCTCCTAAAAGACTAAGAAGGGATTGAGGAAAATAAATTCGTCGTCTAGGGGAATGGTATTGTAGTGCTTCGGTTCCCAACTGCTTCTCGCAGATAAATTGGTGTGCGAAGTATTACATAAGGTTTTGGCCGTTCGGTAGTAGATAGACATACACACAGCGCATACATTTAATTCATTAATAAGCGCCTAACACAGAGTATCGACTGCCATGGATGCCCACTGGACTCCATCCTCAACAACAATTATCAATGTTATCATTACACCGAATCGGAACAACATAATGGACATGGAGAGCAGAGATGGGTAAATTCGTAAAATATATATATATTAGATTACAGATCAACAAGTGAAAATCATATTAGATGACATCATACATCATTTGATTAGAAAAAACATGATCTAAGGTTGCACAAAAAAATCAAGATCACTTCACTCTGCAATTCTTTTATTTTTCTCACTTTTTGGTCTAGGTATTTTTACTTGCAAAAGTATAGGAGTCAAGGATGAAAAAGTTTTATGTTCAAGGTTGATAGTTTAAAATTTTTCTTTTTTCAAAATCTATTTCAATTCTGCCCATTCATTTTCGAAATGATAAATTAAACAATGGTACTTACTTTCAAGGTTTCTATACCAATGAACCAATTATCAACATGATTTCGAAAAAAAAAAATCAAAGAAGGCTTTCTATAGATAAAATCTGAATGCTTAAATTTTAAAATTTAATAAAATTGATTTTAATTTTCTATAATTTTTGTTATTCAAATCAGATAACATCATTTTAGAGGAGTTTCATCAGGATCAAGATTAGATTATTTTGAATTCATAATTTCTGATCTAAACATCTCAGTAATCTAGATACTGGTCAGTGGTCACTTATATTAGATCAGCGCTGTGCAAAGAAAATCCAAGCCCAAAGTCATAAGAGTACAAAAAAATTCGTAGAGTGTAGTGAGTAAAATAGAGTTGGGACACGAATCGAAATACATTGGGAAATACCCTAAAAGTTATAGCACAGACGACGATGAATCGAGGTATCTTCTTTTCCTATTCTCGTTAGTTCCCTCTTTACTTCTTACAATATCATATCGGATTTTTTGTCTCTTTTAACCTTATATCGTTATAATTACGTTTATTAAATTCATACTTACATTCACTTATGTGCATCATGAAAATGTTTACTTGATTTGCATTTTTTTTTTCTTTAAAGTCTGTTATTTAATATTTATAAGTTTTTTTTGCTTAATTTTGTGAAACAATTCGCGTTTGTGAAAAAAATATTTGCCACAGAAATTTTGAAAAAATTTCGATATCCGTTCCATACAACAAGATCAATCCCATCAACTGCTCAATTGCTGTCAATAATGTGCATGGATTTGGTTTTTTTGTTTTTGGAAATATAGTGATCAGGATTCGCAAGTAGAAAAACAACTTTTTTTTCATTGTTGAGATCAAATTTTGATCTTATATTTTTTTTTTATTCATTTTTTTTTGTTTTGTTATGTTTTTTTTTTTCATTTCTTGGATTAGTACCAAGCTTATTATTTCATGTGTACCGTAGTTTTTTAATATTGCATATTGGTTACAGTTTTTTTTTAATATGTTTTTTTTTTTTTTGGTTAATATACTCAAATAGGTAATGGGCGTCGGATCCATGTGATTTTACACGCTACAAGAGGTAAAGACAGATTTTTAACTCGGGTCCGGGGGATACCCCCTCTCCCTCTGCTCAGGCCTGTGTTGGACAGTCCACAATTACTGATCTAATCTATTTAATGAGATCTCCAAAAAAATAACGAAATAAATTCCGAAATATTAATACTTCTCGGGAAATCCTAACTCTTCCGAAATCTATTATTTACAAACCAAACTATAACAAATTCATATTAAAATTTTCAATCTCGTGAAATATGAGGGGAAAATGTTCACCAAAATAAATCAAGGATGTTTCGCTATCCACTATAATTATTCTGCATTTATGCATTCGTTTCCTGTTAGGTAATAATTATAATGACACCCTGTTCATGACTCCGGTTAAAAATAAATCTGTGAGAGAGGAGCCTTGAGAGATGCTTTGAAACATTTTAGCAGGATTAACACGTCATTATTGCTATAAAAAAATTTCCAATTGAAAGTTAAACTAGATTAAATTTACAACACCAAATAGCAGATGAGGCACATTATTTTCAATTACGTTTTTCCAAGGTAGAAACTTCAATTTATCATCCGTACGCCAAAAGCGATTCTGGTATTTTTAAAGCGCTTGTTATATGATATGTTTGGATTTCGTTTTGTAATTTTGATATTTTGATTATTTTCACGTTCTGATTGAACGATACGTACCGATAGTTTCAAGGTTTAAAGGAGCTGTTGGCGATTATTGATTTTATGGAATTTCGATACAATTTCATTTGTTTTTTTTTTTATTAAATAAAAAATTTCGATTGTATTGTTTTTCGAATGTAAACTAACTTGAACCATACGTTAATGGGTATCTATGTAAAGTGTTATATTTATACCGCTTTACCTATTTTTAAAATTAAAATCATTTAAAATAAAATACTACATTTTCAGATGCTTTTGAAATACATTTTATCACTTCACGAAGCGCTCAGAAATTTTAACAACTTTCATTCTCGATCAATTTGAAATTCTGGAAAATTTCATGAATTCTCATCATAAGATTCTCCTTCATTCAAACAATTAATAAATTAAAAGGAAACTGAAACAATATCATCAGTAGGTCACTAAAGCACCATAGGTACGTTACTGTCTCAAAAGGATACAGATTAATATCAAACTCCATCATAAAATCTTAAATCAAAATAAAATTCTAAAATGAAATATCTCCGTGTAAGGTAATGAATAGGATTTCATTATGAATATCCGTAAGTAAATAATGATTATTTCTTCAATCATTTATACATGGTGAGTTCAGATGAAATAACCAAAGGAAGAGAAATTCCCTCTAATACAAATTAGTCCGAAAAAATACGCTGTTTCGAGTCGAGTAAAAAAATCTGAGAAAATATTTCTCCGACTTTACAAGATCACCACAACATTAAAGTTATTTATTCGGTAATGGAAAAGAAGCGACCAAAAAGTTTAATGGAAGATGAAATCTTTTGAATACGTCCTCGCTTTAAATTGTCCCTATAGAAATTTTGTTTGACCTAATATCGTAAACAAAAAAATGTCTTTTAATTTATCTCTAGCCTTTGAAAAAACTATCAACACTTCTCTCCGCGAAACTGAATCACTTAATAACTTAATCAAAAATTAGGTCGAATAAATCTTGCTTGCGATCGTCTTTCGAACGTGCATAAATTATCATTGAAGAAATCTCATACAGATATTTTCAAACACTTCTTAAAAGCAAATCTACCTACTGAGGGAAAAGGATCAGAGAAAGTGAGTTCCCAAGCCATAATTCTGGATATATTATTTTCTTAAGAGCAGTAAATGTCTATGAAAAAGAGAAATTAATTTAAATTTAAAATTAACTGAAAATTTAAAACTACATGGGTATAAAATTATTTCAAATCTTTATTGTTGGTTCTTTCGTTTTTTTAACGTTTTTCAAATATAAACAATAATACCTACTCCGAAGAATTTTCGTATTTCTTGCAACAACACTTTAATTAATTTTTACAAAGGGTATATTTATAAATGAAAATGGCCCAGTGTTGCCAAATTTTTAAGTTCAAATATCTGAATTGAAATTAAAGATCGCCAAAACCAACAATCTTGAAAAATAGGTTATTACAATTTTTATCTTTCTTATCAATCAATCAATACCTTTATTAGCCAGTCTACAAATTTATCTATAAGGCCTATGGCACGCGAGCAGTATTTTACTGTTTACTGCAGCAGTATGAGATGCATCAACACAAATCGGAACGATCACACTTAAGCACAACAGTAAAATACTGTGCGACAAAAATTTGCAGTATCAAAACTTACTGCAGACTTTAATACTGCAGCAGTATTATGACAAGTAACGATACAACTTAGAACTAAGCTATACCTCTGCTCACCCGGCCAGGCCCAGTGCTTAGGCAAAAGTCACCTTTAATCGGAATCATTCGTTCCGATCCCGCCAAACCTGAACAAAAGTTTTATTAGCCAAAAAATTTACCAAATCATCCTCCAACCTTAATTTTTGACGCCCTCTTCGTCTTCGACCCTGTAGTACCCAATTTAAAACTTTGTATCCACAACGATCATCCTCTCTTCTCGATATGTGAACCGCCCATTCCCATTTTTATCTTTTTCTGTCTATATCAGATCAAAAGCTCCCTTGAATTTATTTTTGATCATATTTTTTTTAAATTTTATCCCTTCTAGTTACCCTGAGCATTGACCAGAACATAGCGTTTTGAGTAATAGTAAAATTGGATTGAAGTTGAAGCAAAAAATGGTTTCTGGAGTGGAAATCAGCATAGGAGATTTCATAAATCGCCCAAATCTTCTCAGCCGTACAGAGAAAATCCGGGCCCAGGACAGGAGGAAAAGTCATAGGAGCAACAAAAAAAAAAAAAAAAAAAAAAAAAAAAGGCTTGGAGGTAAAAACATATTTTTTTTAGCGCCGATTCGTCAAGTCGCGGACCCTCAGTGTGACCCGAAAAAAAACTCGGGCCCGAGGGAAACCCCCCTTTCCCCTCCCCCTCTGCTCAGTCCTGTATCTCCTTGCCAAATCGACGTAGAAAGGTCAAACTTTGCATATAGGATTATTTGGCGGTCAGAATATGACTCCTTCAATTTGAACGATAATGGATTCAAAATGGCGGATCATCAAATTTTAAGAAAAGCTCAAAGAGCCTCGAATTGTTAAAATTTGATAAATCTGGGCTAAAATGTTTATTGTGAACAAGAAATATTACAATAGATTAAATTTTACTTCTTGTGTGATTTTGAAAGGGATATGATGAGAATTTTCAAAGCTGGTTAGATAAGCTTATATTATAGACGTGAAGAGGTTAGCAACGTATCTAGAAATCTTAACAAGTCCACATTAAAAATTCAGCTCTCAAGTAATGCAAAATAACTGCTCAAGGTTTCGTTTTTTATTTTAACAATATTGATTGTTATTTTTTTAAGCTTCGACTTTCATGTAAGAGTGCTGTTATTTTTTTGAAATACATTTATTATAATTAGAAGTTTCCACATTCATATAGGTAAAAGCATATCTTTTTGTGAATGTAAGAAGCCGCTACAGAAGAATCGCAGAGACAATTGGTACATATTTATTTGTTAAATTCAAGCCTCATACCATGACGGGCGAACAACGAGCCGAACTTTGTTCAGCGAAATTCATCATTTTCCTCTACACGAAGAAATGAATTTCGCCACATGGTTTTCGTTCAGTTTGATCGCAGAAAACTTTATGTGAAAAATTATATTTGAAGTTGGAACGAATTACTGATTCCACGCATCAGCTTTCATCTGTACTAAACTCAAAATTGTGAAATAACTTCTAGACGATATCCAATAATACTAAGGCTCTCGTACAATTCGCTTAATTACTTCGTATGTCGAAGGATTACTAACACTGAGTTCAACAGACCTAATTTTCGGACGTCAAAAATGAATTTAAAACCATCTGACAAGTAATTTTTCAACTCTATCGTTATCGTTAGGTTTCAAAAAAAAAAAAAAAAAAAAACCAACTGTACGCAGAAAACCATACTGCTGCCAATTCATTATGTAGCTTGGCTAGCTACACAATTCGTGAAACAAATTAGCAACTGGAGGTGTAGGCGTTTGAGAGGAAAACTTATTAAACTTTAAAATCGATATTTTTACAATTACCAAATGACTCGGGCATTCCGAATATAACTGACAATATCCTTCAATTCTTCCATTCTTTAATTAAGATTAATGTACTAGTATTACGTTTTGATAAAATTTTCCTATTTATATTTTTCCTTTGTTCTTTTCATAAAATATTTATCATTATATTTTCGTCAGAAAATCTGTTATTAAAAAATTCAGATTTCAAAAATAAAAATGGTTCGTCAAAATATTCCTACATTATAAAACATCTCATTCTGTCTTGCATTTGACATGTGACAATCTGAATTGAGCTCGTGATAAAATATATTAAACATAAAGGCATTTGGTACTTCTCATTCGATAATCCTTCGACACAAAGCAGAAACAACAGCCATTCTAACCATACAATATACATGTGACGCCAGCACCATTTCCTAATGCTTATTGTATATGAAATAAGTGGTTTTAACGCACTTCTCAACTTATATGCTAGCTAGCTAACCTCCTATATACGTAAAGGAAACTCTAGCCCATTAAATAAACATTATAAAAGATTTCCTTAAGACCTTATATTACGCCAACAGCTAATTTCAAAAGACGAGCTGCTTGTTCAGTGTAAAAAGTCTCAAAATGATCGTACTACGATTTGACGTTGTCCATGAGCTCATGTGGGCCCTATCGACATTTTGAGGAGATGAAAACATTATTTTTCGATGTTGCACAATGTATAAGAACTCCGAGTATAAAAAAGTTCCACCATTAAGATTGCTCCCTCAATATGATCTTTATACTCGGGATTAGGTCCTCTACAATATCCAAAAATACATTTTCTCATCCTTAAAATGTCGATATGGTATCCACGTCAGCTCCTGGACTCCCGCTAAAAAGTGCCAAGTAAATTTATTTCCAAGGTTGCCGAACAGAAACAATTAACAAATAAAACTCGCTTATGCGCCTCCGGAGAAATTCGTCGGATAAAGCGTATTAATTTTGCAAAGTAAATAGAAACTTTTAAAAATGTTCGTCTTAATGAGACTAAATTCATTGGAAAACAATTATACCTTGAGCACAATAAATTAAAATTTTTAGTTTTCCTTGAACATCGCTAATGCGATGAGGATGTTGTGGAGACGAAGTCTCCGGATAATTTTCGATTCTTGTTCGCTTTCGTTTTCCGAAACGATAAAAAAACTTTTTATAATGAAAGTTACGAAAACTTGTAACAAATTTGTAAAAAAGTTCATTTGGAAATGATTTTTTAATTTTTTTTTTTCTTTCCACTCGAACGTTTATGTACTTCTAATTAATTCGCGAAAATGAAAATAAATGGGAGACGAAAAACGCGCAGATTTCGAGTGTCAAATAATTCCGAAGCTTTTTACCCCTTTTTGCGAGTAAAAAAATCGTAAATAAAAAGCCTCTCGGGGATTGAGTTACTGGAAATTCTCGGCTAGCGACGACTGAGAACTTTT
This sequence comes from Phenacoccus solenopsis, assembly GCA_009761765.1. Lineage (NCBI taxonomy): Eukaryota > Metazoa > Arthropoda > Insecta > Hemiptera > Pseudococcidae > Phenacoccus > Phenacoccus solenopsis. The sequence continues at coordinate 32,204,345 of CM019754.1, read as the reverse complement.
TCTAGGCAGTTTTTAAAAGCACAATTTATGATAATTGAGAAAATTGAGGAAATTGAAATAATCTGATAATAATACGATGAAAATAAATTAAAATGACTCCATCAATAACGAGCTATTTCTCGCAGGAAATCGTAGCGAATTTTTCAACATAATAGAGTCACAAAAACAGATCGTCGTGTTTATAAAAATAACATTCAAGATGTAAGAGTATCAAGGTGGATAAATTTTAAACCTTATAAGAATTGCATGATTCCTAAGAATTTCGCTCAACAAAAGTAACCGTTAAAGTGAAATTTTAATGCATTAGACCTATTTCCAGTAGATCGTATAAATTAAGCCGTCTTACCGCTAAGCATTGTGGAAATTTTCAACCTCTCATGCAACATTAACTTGGTGGTTTTAATGAAGAAGGGCACTCATTTAATGAATTCCAAGATTAAGTGCTCGAATTCAACTTGAAGCCGAATGTCTACTCGTATTTTCACATAATATTCAATAAAATTCAAATTACAACTTAATGACGAAAAGACGTTGTAACTTTTGTATTCCTCCTAAACTAAATTCAAAGCCACTGGGTATACCAAAACGCTAATCTTATTCGCAGACTGACTGAGCTGAATTAAGCTTCTTTTTACTTCAAAAAAAAAATGTATTTTATATTCGAAACGAGCTAGTTTGACCTTTTATTCTTGAATTATGTCCGAGAATTCATTAAGACTGAAAAAATTGTGGCATCACGTTTACAATTAATTACCTACTGATTTAAAAATTCGTGAAAATGTAAGAAATAGGTACTATATTATGATGAATTTCTGAATTCAATTTCAAATCATTATGCTGCATGAGATCTTATCACAAAGAAAAATCAAGTAATTAATATTTTAAATCAAAGACACCATTATTTCATTATAAAACAAAAATAAAGTTCGAAAATTGATAAGTAATTCATCGATAAAAATTAATCCAACAAAAAAAAAATTGTTTTTTCGACAAAATTTATCAATTTCCTTATCACCGATTCAACGTATCATGCGGTGGTCAAAATTTACCTTCTCTTTCAACTCACATGAAAAATAAAATTTCTAATAAATTAATACTCACGAGCAAACATGACCAATATAAAGGGGAAGAAGAAACCATAAAAGACCATCCTCGTATTAATTTTTCAATCATAAAATTATGGAAATCTAAAAACACGCGGATCAATTGCGCCCAGCAGCAATATAGAGGTACAAATTCAACAGAAACGTGTAAACTAAACTGCGAAGAGTATTCTCATGTGATAAAACGTCTCGATGAATACCTTTCGACGGCGCAAACGCCGCTTTAAATTTCTAGTCGCCTCTTTTTTTAATAAAGGGAAGAGATGAAATGGAGAAGGCGATTGAATACACTGATGAACTTTTAATTATGTCGCAATCGTTTCATCAGAAAAAAAAGCATAGTAATGTTATCAGCATGTCTACCGATAATATCAAATAATCCAACTTAATCCGATGATAGATGGTGTTATTTCGCGCATTATTAATAATATACCTCTTCTAATAGATTTAATTAAGGAAATGGCAATATTCTTCCGAATAGGTTTATCTCGAATTAAGTACGTAGATGTGTTATTTTCTAATAATTAATTATGCTGAAATATTAATCATGAAGGAACAACTTGAAGCTGGATGTTTAAGAAAATTCTGTCTACAAGTGCGAGGACTAGAACGATAAATTATATATTTCTCTTGTATCTAATTTTATACCATAAACGCTAGAGTGAACTGAATATAGTATTTTTTTAAAGTGGAAGGGGCAAGAAAAAAGTAATTGAAAAATAAGTCCCAGAAAAAGTAAAAAAGAATCAATATTTGATGGACACACCTACTAAAATTTGGTGAGAATTAAAACTAAATTGATTAAAAATAAAAATTATTCTTGGGTAATTTGGAATGTTTTATAAGTTACACATTGCAAGATTTAAATTTTTTTGAAATCTTCTTGAGAAACTAATAAATTTTGTGTGCTTTCAAAAATGAACAATAAATAGGTAATTTATTGGTCACACGCTCAGGAGACAAAATATATCGATTTTTATCTAACAAGAAGTCTCAAAGTTTGAAATATTATAGTATAATATCAAAATAAAATCATTTGAAAGCAATTTATTGTTCATTTTTGAAAGCACACAAAATTTATTACTTTCTCAAGAAGATTTCAAAAAAATTCAAAAAAATTTAAATCTTGCAATGTGTAACTTATAAAACATTCTAAATTACCCAAGAATAACTTTTATTTTTAATTAATTTTTGAGAAGCCCAACTTCCCAATACGGTAAGAATAATTCAAGATTTCGAACAAGAGTATGTGCAACCTAGTGAAGTAACAGAAAGAGATACGTTGGAAGACTCTCCTTCTGATGGTTCCGATAACTCTGGACCAATTCAACCAAAAATACTTAATCGATAACACGTCTCATACTTGTAGGGTAAGAGCTGATTCGCGTACAGGTCCGATTCCATCAACTAGTGCACCAAAACAACCGAACGTGGTGATATCAAAGGCGGATTCTACTTTAGTACAAGGCACCACTTTAGATTACTTTCTCGTGAATTTAATAACTACTAGTGCCTACTCGCCCCTTCGGGGCTCGAAATAAAAATTAAATGAAGAAAAAACAGTTAATTATATCAGATAAGTACATTCCAAACTGCACAACCCAATTTATTCTTATTTGTTAACCCCACCAAGAGTTCTTCCTTTCAGCCCCTTTATACCTTTGTATACCTACCATTTTAAACAATTTTACAACTTTACCCTTGCTCTTGCCTATGTACAAAGCTTTTATTGAAATTTACAACCTTTTTTTTCCTTTGTATACGTGCTATCCTTTATATACCTTTTATACCTGTTATTCATAACAAAGATGCGCGCGCATCTCAAAACCGATTTCATTTTGATTTTAATATATAGAGAGATTCTTACATACATGTTTCAAACTCGCACCGAATTACAATTTATGCATTTTTATTAATTTTATACAGTTTTTCAGAATGATCATTTAGGAATCCTTGAAGAGTAAGAATCAAAAATATTTCATTTTTTGAGTTTTGAACAGCTCAAATCAAGCTGAAAATTAAGAGTTTAGATAATAAAAATTTTTTAATGAAAGAAAAATAAATTAAAATCAATCAAAAATCAATTTTTTTTTGAAATATTAAAACTTTCAATAATTTTGAACAGTTGATTTTATTTTAGAAGGTATTTCAATTAAGTTTAGAGGTGTAGGTTTACATTTTTGGAGATCACGAATAGCAACTATGTACATTTTTTTCACCAATCCATTTTTCGAAAATAGTTGCAGTTCGATTCACTGTATTAAGCATTGGGAACTTAGGACATTGCTAAAACATACAACAACACGTCCCACCACTGATATTTCAGAAGAGACCACACTCGTTAATTTGAATTATTTTTGTTCTTTTCAATCGAACAAAATAGAGGATTGTTATAAAATAAATAATTTCTTCTTGATTATTATTTGAGAAAATAAATACATCTGTTACGAAATAACTTTTTTGTGTGTTTTTTTTCAACTTTCTTCGTATCTCATACGTATCAAAGCCAATTCAATCTTATATTATTTTAAAGGAAAATTCTCTACTCTAGAGAAAAATTTTATTCAAAAAAAAAAAAAAAAGCAGCCATGCCACATTACTGGAGTTAAGTTTTTAACTGGGGCTTGTTCAGGTTTGGAAATAAAGTTACTACCTAATACCGGGTCTGTAAACCCCTACCCTAACCTTTCTAAAACGACTCAAGAAGTTGAATTTGGAAAAAATTTAGCATTTCTTGCCATTCAATAAGCATATGAACACGTATTTCTCAAATTATAACTACTTAGAGTACCTTAAATTATCTTCAAATTACTAAGATCAGTCATTTTGGATCCATATTGACACAAGTCGAAGAGGTCATATTCTAGTCATCAACCAACCGCACACACGAGGTAGTTCTAATGTCGTTTTGGAAGGATAGGGTAAAGGTTTATAGACGTATACTTGGAGTGGCCTATAGTCGTGAGTGGTAAAGCAACATCATTTGGTGACGAGATATGAAATATTTATGAAATTTCCTTCAGGAAGTTCTACTCCAAAATCTGTTTATTGCTTTAACTCCCCTCCAAATTCACTCAGGAAGCTAAAATTAAAATAGGATAATCGTTTGAGCTCATTTTATTACCTGACATCACTATGAAGAAATTTCAACATCTCGTGTACCTACCCACACCACAATTTAAGGTCGATAACTCCTCCTTCTCCTCCCAAGCATCATATATGGAGGTGAATTGAGGATATCGTATAGTTCTTATCTCCAATAATTATATGAGTTCAAATTAATTATATTTTTACTAATTTGAGGCACCTCAAGCTCTACTCGAATTTTGATAATCCGCTTTCATTCTGCTGTTCCATTTGTTTTTAAGATACAAGCTACAACGAACATAAGGAATTTTACAGCTACAGACCTAACAGCATTCAGCCTTTAGAAGATCAGAAATGTTTCAAATTTTGAAGTAATTAATTCCGGAATATTTCACGATGATAAACCAAAAGTTAATCTAAAATTTGAAATTGAAAATTACCATGGGGAAAAAATTTTGGAAGAAAAAAATTAACAAAATTTGAAAAAATTATCAATTACTTCATTTTTACGAAGCATTCGAATAAGGTATCAGATTTTGATGAAATTTAAAAATTTCAGAAATTATCATAAAATTAAAAAAAAATTAAAGAAATTATTAAATAAAAAAATTATAGAAAAATACATATTTAGATTTTAATGAAATCGCGAGCCAACATTTCTTCCATGATCAGATTTTTGGTCAAAAATTTTACTTACCTGAAAATCATCAAAATTACTTAACAACGAGGTTTCTTATTTATTATTACTTACTTCTAACTTCTTATGTTTTACATGGCGTGTACTGCCTTATTTATTATTATTTCGCTCCAAAATGCAAATTTTTTCTCTGTAGCTCTGCTCTTCTATATCTACAACACTACCTACCAAGGCCACAAACATTACACATAAATGCACTTCGTTATTTTTAAACTTTATCGACAAGAATATGAAAGTAACTAAATAAAATAAAAAAAACCCAGTAACGTTGCAACTAATCTTGTAGCATTTTAAAAATGCATGACATTCATGGGCTCCGAGCAAAATTTTAGATACTTCAACCGAAGCCTCTGAACGTACCAAGGGAGTTCACCTAACAACTATGCGAGCTCCACAACAGACGTAAAAAACAATAATAACTAATTCACGATGTCTATTTAAAATTAAGACGTTCGAACGCCTAAATAGTGGTCCGAGAAGTTAACATTTTAAAACCAGCGAAGCACTGAAAAGAAGTGGTACTGGATACCCAGGGAACTGTAACATTATTTTTGCAAACTTTACATACTTCGTAGAACATACAGGTGGCAGGTGAGCATAAAGATAATTTTTTGTATCCCGAAAGAGTACATGGATGAGAGCACCAGCGTGCAATTTGGATCAAATAGTGGCAAAAAAATAAGTGCACTGCTAAAACCTATATGACCTGGTGGAGTAAGAAAAGAAGGAAATAAAACATCGAAGGTAGTGATATGTATATACCATGCACCATTAATGGCCGAAAATAGGTTGAAACATAATAAAACATCAAAAGCATGAGGTAGACCAAATGAAAAAACGAGCCTTGGAATGAACAGTTGAGTACTGAGATGAATCCCGAGACAAGCTATCTGGGTACGTTTTCTAAAAATCATAATACTTTTCGGGCAAGTATAGTGAACACCAAATTTAACATTTAATTAGAAATTATTCGAAATAAAATCACTAATATGAGTAAATTATCATACTACGTGAATTTAGATGAATATTAGAATTCAAACTTGGGTAATTTAATTTCATTAAATTAAATTAAATTTCATTTGTCAGCAATTTACTCTAAGGAGCTTTTACAAAGTCTGAAGAAAATGTTCACGCACTAATTATCGAATCGATCAAATCAAATTTTATTACTGAAGTACATATCGGTGCTAATTTACTAACACAAATTCTTATCGGAGGTCTATGACCATTAAGAGCGAGCGCCGGTAAGAATTTATTATCATTATTAGGTATAATATTATATTAGAGCCAAAAAATAAGATAAAATAAAACTATAAGAGAAAGAACAAAAACTAAAAACAAATTGAGCAAAAGAAAATGGGTAACCTAAATTAATCAACTCTAGAAATCTACTAAATCTACCACTCCTCAAAATTTCGAGTCAATCTGTCAAGTTTTACTCCAGTTACAGCGAGAGAACGAACGTTTATAAAAAAACGTGATCTCATATTAAATCATTCCTCCTCAAGTCTGCGTACTCTACCTATCGTCCCAATTTGGTGTCGATCGCTTTCGACTGAAGCCGCGTCACGTCACGTCAAATCACATCCACTCACGTCCAAGAAACACTTAATTCCAAGACTACTACGCCTACTCTTTCAGCCATTCGCACCACATTCTGATGAATTTTGGATACAAAAGGAAAAACCGTGACCTCACGTTTCATCGAATCGTCTCACGTTCTGATAAATTAGATATCTGATCATTTATAAAGTTCAACCATTCCTTTCTGCTATCATGCGGCCTCCTCACGCAAACTCACGTCCGATCACGTCCAAAAACTAATCAGCTTCAGAGTACCACTACCCTCATCCTTCTTCCAACTTTCAATTCGATCCGTCAACTTTTACTCAAGTTATCGGACGAGAACCAGAAAACCTTGACACACGCCTCCTTACGCCAGCTCATGTCCGATCACGTCCAAAAACTAATCAGCTCGAGAACTCAAGTACCCCAACCCTTCCTCCGGTTTCGATTCGATCACTCCTACTTGAGTTATCGCGCGAAAACGCGAAGAAAAAAGAATAAAGAAACAAACAAACAAACTAAGAAACTGAGTGAACGCAATAGCGGATTCACTTTAAAAGTAAAGTCAGCTAGAAACGAACCTCCTTTGAATTCACCTAAGGGTCCTTTCGTCAATATTTGATTTTCATCCATCACTAGCAACGCTATGAGGACGGTGGAAAATCTAGAGGTACACACATTCAAAATGATCAATATGCCTCCGTTGATGGAATACTCCATGCATTCTAGACAACTGAAAGGGAATAACTGCCAATGTGATTTTTGATGCAGTACGTTGTCAGGAGTAATACCAGATACAACGCATGGCCTTCTACGAGGATTTGAGCCTCCTCAAAATCAGTTTGAGTTTTTTTTCACTTACAATGACCGATACGAGTAAATTAGATATATAATAAATTAATCAACATGAAATTACCTACAAATTATGTCTAATGTATTTTTATTTATCATTCACCGTTTATCAACAAAAAGACTTCGAAGATGGCCCGTTGAGTAAAATGACCCAGTTATTGCACGCTGGTGAGTTTTTTGCCTTTTTCTCCGTCATAGTGCCAAATACGAAAAAATTAATGCTGTATAAAATTATTCTACACCAAATTCCTCGCAAAAATAATGCATTACATTTTTTCTATCTCTCATCATTGGTTAGTAAAGCGATCTTGAAGATGACGCATGTAGTAGAATAACGATTTATTGTTTTTTGAAGACAGTTTTTTAATACGAAGACTTCCCTCCCCCAACCATTTCCAAATAAGGTAGCTTGTAATAGCTATCATTTTCAATTGAAAATTCAGCTAAAAATTATTTTTCTTTATACACACTACGAAAATGCAATATTACTCCCGTTCGACTACCTACGAAAATGAACGATTTCAAAGAAGTATTACTTTTCATCACAGTGAAAAGTATGATTCTTTATTTCTTTACATCACACTACTTCTTTATCATACCTTACCACCACACTCGTTACCAATTCTAGCTGCAAGTTTATGAGATTGGGTTTAATTGATAAAGTGAAAATTAGTTACGATTATACCTCATTTGGTATTTAATTTTATATTCTACTGTTTCATAGTGTGTATAAAGAAAAATATCTTACAATACAAGAGGCGAAAATGATGTTTTTTGTAGTGTGCGAATGTTGGCGGAACGAGCCGAAGGTGAGTGAAGCCAATCGCACTAGACAAAAAAACATCACTTTCGCCTCCTGTATAGTAATATACTATTTTTTTTTTTTTATTAGAATGTAAAAGAGGTGGGATCTGTTTTCGATAAATAAAAAGAGCAATATCAATAATAATATACCTAATATCGCTTGATTACAAAATAATGCGTAAACATAGGCTAACACATAACATTACCTACCATCTTTATCATACCCCATGGGAATGACGAAATTCTGAAATTAAATGGTTGTAAACGCGCCGCTGCATTATGCAAAACGTGATGCTAAAGCGAAGCGAAAATTTTTATTAACCTAACCGCGTAACGAAGGAAAGACAACCCTGGTTTCTAAATAGTATACTAAAAGCCGGCGCACGTTCGACAAAAATAGTATAATTCGGGTATACCCCGAAACTATTAACGTTTCATAAAAACGAGTAAACCGCATTGCTCGATCGTAGCGAATAAATGTTTACACGAATATTACTCGCTTATCAAAATTCAAGAATTTTAAATAACATTTTAATTAAATCAATACAAGAAAGGAGAATTTACTATTAATAAAATATTCCGTCGTTCTGGAAAATTTAATATAGGACTTGAAAAGCGTTGAGAGATTTCCACACTAAAGCCCGCGGATACATGTTTGGAAGCATTTGTATTACACCTAAATATATATGAAAGATGACGGTTGGAAGTTTCATACGCAATTGTATTTCATCAAGCTACCTTCGACACGGTAAGACAGAGTAACGGCTTTAACTAGAAGCGCTTTCTCTCGGAGTCCCATTTCGAGCGAAATATTTTGATGTAACTTCCTCACCTTAAAGCATTCGCATCACCATCATCATTCATAATGAAGAAGTTGAATAAAAATTTATTAGCATTTTCCGTATATGCCTTGCGGTAAACTTTACATGGACTAAACTTTAGCCACAAACTCTCCCATTTTCTTCGACCGCGCTAAATTGCTTGATAAGGTTGAAACAATCCCATTTCAACCATATTGTTTACATTGCACACGAGATTAAATTAAAGACGAGCCAACATCCAGCTGAAAACAATTCGTCGACCGCCACATCGGAAATTTGTTATTTTTTAACATGTTTGTGTATCCAACGGCGACTCGTTCCGGGTACTGTGGTCACGCGTGAGTCGTGAACTCGGTCTCGTTCATTCAGCGCACGACTACAAATAAGCGTATAGAAACTCGCGACTTTAATTCTACTGTATATCCATTCCCACTGTAAAATTAGATAGCTTCACTCTCGTCTGTTGTCATCAACTTCCTGTTAAATTTTACCACACATTAAGGGTTAAAAATTCAATTTCCTATCACCGCGTCACTGGAAAGTAATACCTAACCATAAAATACCTCCAACGTGGATGGAAAATTTCCTAACAATATTTTCAACTCAATGTGCCACTTACAAACTTTACTTTTACGCGACGTACGCCTATATATATACACGCTCGAAACAAAACGAAAGTCATTAAATTTCTTTCCAAACACCCAAACAATGTCGGCCGAAGAAATTTTATAAATTGCAAAACATTTTACTTGAATTTCAAAATTCCGACGACCTATCAAGTCGAGCCTTAAATACGCTTATTAAAAATTAAAACTTCAGCTTTTCTTTTTAAATACCGAAAGTCTGAAGATTTTCAAATTACATAGAGAAAAACTTTTAATGAAAACACGATAAAAAATCTTACTGTCTGGGATGAGTTCAAAAGCGAAATATCATGCTAAAAATAAATGAAAGATAGAAGTGCTTGGAACATAACATGATGCTGTATTTCAAACAAAACATAATTCGTAAAAAAAAACAAAAAATAAAAACAAGAAAATTTTTTTTCAAAAAAAGTTATAATTGAAACACAAAATCTCGTATCTTACAATTATTATGTTTTCAAAAAACACACAAAGAAAGTATATTACATTGACCTTTGGCCATGACTAGACGGCATCATCAGGACTGTATTAAATCGAGGTAATATATTTTATTTATGTGTTTTTTACAAACATAAATAATTATAAGTTACGAGATTTTCTGTTTCAACTATAACTTTTTTTGAAAACATAATTTCTGCCATCTCCTTTAAAATGTAAATTTAATTTCAGAAGATTTAAAATTTGATGATAATGGATTCCACCATAGATTAGCCATACAAAAATCTTCGACCATATACTATGGCCTGCTAATGTTAAATGGTAGAAACTTGTGGTGAATCCTCATAATTTACTTGTAATTAACGCCTTGAATACCTATATGATTTAATAAGCTTTTTTTTAATTTTTGTATTCTAAAAGACTTTGTTTTTTTTTTTATGTGTGAGAGAACATGATGAAATTTGAACAACAATATGTAATTTTTCAAAATATCATGTGAATTTATTTTTAATATGATTAAAAATTTATTTCAAAAGCACTTCCAGTGTTATTTAAGTCTTCCGCGTATATTATGATTCCCTACAAAACTGAATCCAACAATAACATGAGGTAGTTGCTCTGACGCATAAGCAGTTTCAGTTTTCTTACCAACGTGGAACACTGTCGATTCGAAAGTTTGCCGCATTTTTTGATGTTCCTTGTATTCATTATGATTAAATAAATGATTTTTAACTACCTACTTTTTAAAATATTACGAAAAGAAGACTTCAAATAAGTGATCAACCACGTTGCCTTTGTGAAACGAGTGATCGGAATTTATCTTATTTTAAGAAAGTAATTGTACTTCAATACAGTCCTGAACTATTTAAATAATAATTATAGAATTTCATTTTTAGCTGAGTTTTTAACAAAACGATAGCTATTACAGCCTACCTGATTTGGGAAGGGTGGGTCGGGGGAGGGTGGGCTCTTCAAATCTTTGCGTTTCAGACCATTTGTAATCATCTGGCAAATGTCCAACTTTTTGGTATATATATTTTTTTTTTCTCCCACGCGTAGCGCCGGCGAGTATTCATAAAATTCGCTCTAAATTTGGTGAGGGACTCTTCTTGAAAATGCGCAAAAATACTTTTTTTGTTTTTTCGATAAATTTCAAAATGGCGGATCACTCAAATTTTGAGGGGGCTGGAGAAGGGCAAATAGCTCAAATTTTTCGTTTTTGATTTCATACGAAAGAGTGAGTCACGGATACTAACATATCCAAATTTCAGCTTCTTAAGTGCATATTGAGAAGAGTTAGATCAAAAAACGGCTTTTTGAGGAAGTTTTGAGTCATGAAATTTCTTGAATCTTCCATATCTCCCCACCAAATCAAGTTAAAGAGGTCAAATTTTGTGTGTGAGGTTAGTTGGTGACCACAATATGACCTCTTGAATTTGGATCAAAATGGATTCAAAATGGCGGATTATCAAAATTTTGAGTAGAGCTTGAGGAGCCTCAAGTTGGTAAAAATGTAATTAATATGAATTCATATGGTTATTGGGGATAAGTATACTATATCCCGAATTCACTTCCATACATGATGTTGGAGGGGGAAGGCGGGGTTACCAACCTAAAATAGTGGTGGGGGTACAGGAGGGGTCGAAAATTTTTTATTGCTGTGTCATATGATAAAATGAGCCCAAGTGACAAACGTATTTTGATTTTAGCTTCCTCAGTGATTTTGGAGGGGAGTTAGAGCAAAAAACGGCTTTTGGAGGGGAAATTGCTGCAGGAAATTTCATGAATCTTCCATATCTCATCACCAAATCGGCTTAGAATGGTCAAACTTTGTGTGTAAGATTAGTTAGTGACCAGAATATAACCACTTAAATTTGAGTCAAAATGGATCCAAAATGGCGGATTTACAAAATTTGAAGATAATTTGAGGCCCCTCAAATAGTTATAATTTGAGAAATATGTATTCGCATGATTATTTCATGGCAAGAAATACTACATTTGTGCCAAATCCAACTTCTTAGGTGTTTTTGGAAAGGATAGGGTAGGTGTTTTCAGACTTGGTATTGGGTGTGGCCTGTAGTGATGAACGGTTAAGCAAGGTTATTACTAAATCAAAACAAGCCCCAGTTAAAAACTCAGCTCCAGTAATGCGGCATGGCTGCTTACTTTTTTTTTTTTTAATCTTTTATTCATTGATGAATTATATGTATTAGTAGATATTAATTATTAAGTAATTAATTCAATTTAATCAGTTGTTGATGTTGGTTTAACATTCTTATTCCAAAAATATTACTGCGCATGCGCGTAACTATCGATGTTGTTATTGTTTGCCTCACATGGGTGTTCGCTTTTATATGGTCATTAACAGTCCATAGTATATAGTCAAAGACAAAAATAGTCCACCGTCATATCAAAATAATCGCTCATAGAGTATTTATAATGACTGGTCTAGGTTCTAATTGGTCATACGTCACGCCTGTAACAACCAATCAGCAAGTTGGAATGTTATAAATTTACCTCGACTAACTCAAAATAAAAACACAAATCAGCTGATGATTCAAATCACAAACGAATTTTAGTCGTTCCCTGAAAACTGAACGATATTATTTAGGAAGGTAGAAATGAAACTACCTACATTTTATCACATTCTAGCGTTATGACTGGTCATTACGCACGTAACACATGACCAATTAGAACCTAGACCAGTCATTATAAATACTCTATAAAAAATTAAAAACTCCGGGCTAAAGTAGTTTTACAGTTCCATCATAGATAGCGTTAACCACACCCATTATATGTATTGTTGTATTGGGTCACGGGAGAGAAGAAAAATATATTGAAGCGCCATCTCTGATCTAGCTCCATCAACTTAGCATTTGTGGCTCCTTTTCTACAAATTATGAGCGATAAATTTTTGTATAGCCGTGGACTATCGACGTATGCTTAATATATGATTCCACAGTACGTAAGTATTTTTAAAGTAAATTTTTTCACGTTTTTGATTAAAATCCAAAAGTAACTCCAGTAACGGCGAACCGTTGTAATATTTTTTTCGTGAAATATAATAATAAGAGATTTTACGTGTTCTTTAAAGAATAATTTTTAAATAAAAAAGTTTGATTTGGTGAGGGGCAATATGCAAAAATTAACAAATTTTTAGACTTAAAACCTCCTCAAAAAGCTGTTTTTTGTTTCAACACACAACCATCTTTTTTAGCTGAGTATTTAATAAAAACGATAGCTATTACAGCCTACTTGATTTGGGAAGGGGGCGTAGGGGAGGGGGTCTTCAAATCTTTGCTTTTCGGACAATTAGTATTCATCTGGCAACTGTTCAACTTTTTAATGTACATATATTCATGAAATCTGCTCGAAACTTGGCGAAAGACTCTTCTTGAAAATTCAAATAAATTACTTTTTTGTTTTTTCGATACACCTCAAAATGGCGAATCACTCAAATTTTTCGTTTTTGATCTCGTAAGAAACAGTGAGCCACGGACTTATCGTATCTAAATTTCAGCTTCCTTAGTGTATTTGAAAGGGAGTTAGAGTAAAAAACGGCGTTTTGAAGAAGTTTTAAGTCATGAAATCTCTGCAATCCTTCATATCAACTCACCAAATCAATCTAAAAAGGTATAACTTTGTGTGTGGAATTAGTTGGTGACCAAAATGCGACAACTCGTATGATTATTGGAGATGAGAAATATACTATATACCAAATTCAACTTCACAAATAACATTGGAGGAGAGAGGGAGGGGTTATCGACCTCAAAACGTGGTGGGGGTACACAAGAGTTTAAAATTTTTTATTATAGTGTCATATGATAACATGAGCACAAGTGACTAACTTATTCCGATTTTTAGCTTTTTAAGTGAATTTGAAGGGGAGTTGGAGCGAAAAACGACTTTTAGAGGGGAAACTGCTGCAGGAAATTTCATGAATCTTTCATATCCAGTCATCAAATCGATCTAAAATGAATGGTTAAACTGCATACGTAGGGTTAGCAGACGACCAGACTATGACCTCTTATATTTGGGTCAAATTGGATCCAAAATGGCGGGTCATAAAACTTTGAGGATAATTTGAGATGCTTCAAGCAGTTACACGTTCATATGATTTTTGCATGGCAAGAAGTACTACATTTGCTCTAAACTGGATTTCTTAAGTAATTTTGGAAGGGACAGAGTAGGAGTTTTTCAGTTTGGTATTGAATGTGACCTGTAGACATGAAGGGATTAGCAATGTAATTTGCAAACCTAAACAAGCCCCAATTAAAAACCTAGCTTTAGCAATGCGGCATGACTACTTATGTTTTTTTTTTGAATTTGCTTTTGTACTTTTAGTACACAGAGCAATTGATATGTTGTTTGCACGATTCCCACTTCGTGGAATGACTATTGTGTTGAGTTTTTGTTTATGTATTTTGAATTATTATCTACTATGTCATTAGGTAGTTTTTTCATTACTATATCTATTTTTCATATGTCAATTCCCTGTTTCTACCCAATAAATGATTTTCATTAAGATTTTGTTTTTATATTTATAATTATCGTATCATTATTTTAAGTTTCTTAGATTAATTATAAAAATGATCTCTCACCTAACAATTGCTGACCAGCAGTATACGCTGAACACGCCACTGGTCGAGTAGAATAACCGTCATCAACGGAATCTATACTTAATATTTATTCAGATGTTTCCAAAGCCCCATTCATTTGTTAAGCTTGCCCTTCTTGGCTCACAAAAACGATGTTTTTAAAAGTTTGATAAGTTAGGCACCTAATAATCTCTCAAAACACCAATTTAATTACGATGATTAAAAGGAAGTGATAGTATCAAGTGTCTATCAAATCCCGCCGAAGCTCTTCTCCTCAGTATAATGCTTTTGAGGCTTCACCGTTATTATGTAAATTAAACGCTATAATTTGAAATTGCACCGAATGTCAAAGATTTTCTAAAGAGGAGAGAAAATCGACGGCGAAAATTAATTAAAAAAATTGTACATAACTTTTATTATTAAAGTTTTCTTTAGAAGTTTATGAAATTTAATAGAGGTCATAAAAAGCTGTCGGTGTTTATGATAAGGAAAGCTGAGGTTTATGAAATAAGGAGAAAACTTCACAATATCAATTTTCATTATTTCAACTTTCGCTGACGGATTTATTTCGAAATTAGCTTCAATTGAGCGATGAAATCAGACCACACGGATATTAAACTCGATATTGCTCTTTGGTAATAACAATTTGTAAAATAATGCAGACTAATGAAAATTACTGGGTTCATGTTGACAATAAGTTGTCATCGAAGATGTTTTCACAAATATATATTTGAGGTAAATTAATTTTCCGCATTCTTGCTTCACCTTAAAGAAATAGTGATATACGTACATTAAAATACAGCGCTGAATTCCTATATTCGTATTATATACTCGTACTCTTCACACAAGAAGAAATTTCATCAATGTAAATTTACTAATTGCATGCCTCCTTTCAATACGCATATCTCTAATATTTTTTGAACAGAAGAAATACAATCTTGCTAACAATGTGTTCGTTAAGGATAAGTCAATACATTACTATAAGATTAATAATTTAAACATTACCTATTTAGCTTATTTTATCAAAAGCAATTTCAAACCTGAAAATTTGTACCGATGCTTGAATGTTACAGTTTTCCTCATCTACTTTCACAAAAGGATAAAAGCATGTAGGCATCACAACTAGGTAGGTACCTACGTTGCGCCCTCCGGTATAACAATAACGATCGTTAAATCAAGTTGGCAGGGTAGACTAAGCAATACGTACTTTCAACTTTATTGAAAACAACATCATTAATTATCATCGAAACAACAAATTTGAATTTAATGGCAAAATAATCCCTCGTTTTTAGCAAAGGCATCAGATCGATAATGACAACTTGAAACTTTTTTCTTCGAAATTTTCTTGGTATTTGGAACTATAAAAAATTATTTAATTAAAATACCTATTTTATTTTCATTTCATCACATTTTTCATTTTTCGTAATCAAAGGAATTCAAGCATTTCAAATAAATGGGAAAAATTCAGAATATTTAATTAATAAAGTTTTTGATTATAAAAACATCCGTTAGTTACAAGCATGGACTATAAAGACATAAGAAATTTTTCTTTGCCAAATCTTCCATCACATTTCGAAAATATTTCAGTTTTTTTTTATGGCAATCCTGTAAGCTACATCAGTTTTACCTTCATTTCCCATCTGCGTAAAGTCCTAAGATGACCGAAAATCAATTTATTTACAAAACTGAAAACACTGAGATCCTGAAATATTCATCGCCTAAAATCTTGAGTTTGGATCACTCGCCTCTCTCTTTAAAAAATTATAGCAAATTTGAGTAGAAATGATATAAAACCCCCAAAAAGAAATATCTGAATTGTGAAGAAAATGAAATAAAATAAGTATTTAAAAATTACAATTACTCAAAAATTCAAATTCAAAAGCTCATCAAAAGATGACATATTTTTTTTTTAAGAAATCGTATTTCAGATCACTTGATTTGTAATAAGCCATGTATTTGAATATTCGAAGGAGTGAGGGCGGAGGAATGATGGCAATATTTAGTAGAAGAAATATAAATTTAAATTCATGAAAACATCGCTTTTATAAATTTCTCAAAGTATGTTAACATAACGAAAAAAAAATCTAAGAGTACCAGCTTTCTTTCTTTCTAAATTTATGTAGCCAACTGAACTTTTTCCCCCAAGCCGAGCGAGCTTTCTGAAGAATACTCGTGCTCTTTTTTCTAATAGAAAAAAATTCGCTACGGTTGAATAAACTTACAAAATATTATAATTATACATTAAGGATTGAAAATAACTTGGCATTGAAAATAAAGAAGAAATTTCGTGTAAAGAATTCATTATCAATTGAAAATACAGCGATTCTCATGCGATACAGCGAAACCTTTAAACGAATACATTTTTTCATCGGCTATTAAAATCGTCAAAAATTATCGATATAATTTTTTGCACGGTGTTAGCTGTCTAGTTAAAGCGGAAGCAATAGGAAGTTTTTAATATGAATGAACGAGCTAATATCTTCGATAGTAATGTCCTCTAAAAGAACGCACCTTAAGTTTAAAGCGCGATAACTCGGGTTCTATAATAACTAGTGTACCCGACTTTGAGAAATTCGATAGCTAAAACCTTCTAGTTTACATCCACCTTGGTATTTGCATTTGATTTCAAAAGTTCAACTTTTCATGGTTCAAAAAGTACAAAAAGTCAAATGCGCACACTTGGGGCACATTAGAGGACATGTCCCCTAAGTGTGAGCATGGAGTCTCTTAATAGCGCACCCTAAAAAAAAGGAACGACTTCTTTAAATCAATGATTCATTGTGAATAATTATTCGAGACACAATTCACACACATAATATTCATTTTCTTCTTCCACTCCAGCACAAGCTATACGCGCCTATTTTCTACATGTACCTTCAGAATAAGTCCATAAAACAAATCATGCATCTCCTCAATGTATTTTACCAACATTTCTTCCATCTTAGGTGTGAATGTTGGTTTATACCTCCCTAAACTATGAACCATATCATGCTATATGGAATGAAAATATAAGCTCATTTTACGATTCGATAAAAATATTTGCATAGGAACTGCTTTTACTCACAAGCTTTAATCTTTTTCGTAATCCATATTTCAGAGATAAGTACCAATAGACTTAGCAACACTACATTTACTTTGCCCTTCTTTTAGTTTTTTTTTTCAGCAATGGTCATTGGCTCTTCAATTATTAGTTGTCAAATCCTCATTTTAATTTAGTGATCTGTAACAAAAAAAAATTCATTAGAAAGGGTATACCCTAATAAGGGGCGATTTTGGCTCCAAGCGCTTTTTCGCTCCTATACCCCTCAGGTGGTGTGCCTAGACTAGAAATAATTTTTCGCTTAGTTTTAGACCCCTACCCCCCTCCATCCCTGTTCCACACCCATTTTATTGTCGTTTTTCCACGAATTTTTCATTCCGTTCAAAATGAAGGAAATTTTTTCAAGATAAAATTTTGAGCAATTTTGGTTCATTCCTTCATGTGGTTTAGGCCATTTGAAATTTTTAACTGTAAAAAATACCTTAGCAGCGAAAAACGACCACTTTTTTAAAGTATCCTAAAAACGTGTTTTTTTATGTAGATTTTTCTTAGGTATTCCGTTTTGAGATTTAGAAATGTCGTGGACCGCCAAATGCGAAAAACGTATCATATAATCGACTTTTTCCACTTTTCATATGCTAATAATTTTACTTTTCCTTTTAAAATTAAAAAAAAAAAAAGTAAGCAGCCATGCCGCATTACTGGAGCTGGGTTCTCAACTGGAGCTTGTTTTGATTTACTAATAACCTTGCTTAACCGTTCATGACTACAGGCCACACCCAATACCAAGTCTGAAAACCCCTACCCTATCCTTTCCAAAAACACTTAAGAAGTTGAATTTGGCACATATGTAGTATTTATTGCCATGAAATATTTCATGTGAACACATCTTTCTCAAATTATAACTATTTGAGGGTCCTCAAATTATCTTCAAATCTTGATAATCCACCATTTTGGATCCATTTTGACTCAAATTTAAAAAGTCATATTCTGGTCACAAACTAATCCTACACACAAAGTTTGACCATTCTAGGCCGATTTGGTGATGAGATATGGAAGATTCATGAAATTTCCTGCAGCAATTTCCCCTCCAAAAGCCGTTTTTTGCTCTAACTCCCCTCCAAAAGCACTGAGGAAGCTAAAATCAAAATACGTTTGTCACTTGGGCTCATTTTATCATATGACACAGCAATAAAAAATTTTCGACCCCTTCTGTACCCCCACCACTATTTTAGGTTGATAACCCCGCCTTCTCCCCTCCAACATCATGTATGGAAGTGAATTGGGTATATAGTATACAACTTATCCCCAATAACCACATGAATTCATATTAATTACATTTTTACCAACTTGAGGCTCCTCAAGCTCTACTCAAAATTTTGATAATCCGCCATTTTGGATCCATTTTGATCCAAATTCAA
The DNA here is from genome assembly GCA_009761765.1 of Phenacoccus solenopsis. Classification (NCBI taxonomy): domain Eukaryota; kingdom Metazoa; phylum Arthropoda; class Insecta; order Hemiptera; family Pseudococcidae; genus Phenacoccus; species Phenacoccus solenopsis. The sequence continues at coordinate 32,185,274 of CM019754.1, read as the reverse complement.
GAGGTCATATTCTGGTCACCAACTAACCTCACAAACACAATTTGACCTCTTTAACTTGATTTGGTGGGGAGATATGCACTGAAAAAAATCCAAAATTGAAACTAGTAACAGTTACTAATAATTAGTAACAATTACTGTTTTAAAAGATTCATTACTTTATTTTATATTAAATTAGTAATGTTCTTTATTTGAAAAAAACTGTTCCTTTTTAAATACGTTACGATACGATTAATTCAGTAATGATTCCTTTAAAATTTTCAATGTAGTTTTGAAGGGTATGTTACATAAGGCAGTGTAGTAGTTATTAAAATTTTAAAAATTACTTCCTGTGAATTAAGTAAAGGTTCTAACAAATTAGACAGAGTACGTTAAATATATGAGTAGGATTCATCTACCAGTAGTATAGTACTCATTCTCGAAGTAAATGGTAACTATTCCCTAACATTACAAAATCGTTCTCACGCGTTCGGTATTGTTCCTTATCTGCATGATGACGATTCGCAGAATATAACTTGCAAAAAATACCAGTAGCCATATCTGTACTTATGCGTATTCGTGGGTGCGTTGTTATTTTGAGACGTTTTGAATCGTGTATTATTTTGAGGTGTCTTAATTCGTGCGTTAATATTTTGATTCTTTGAACAATATTATAACTATGGACTATACATCAGGATCAGCAAACGACGAAAATAGTGATGGTAAAATACTATACACTATATAGCAATAAGTACTATGTATATGTAGTAAAAACTACTATATATTTTGGTTGTATTGTTTGTGAGATAATTTTAACTATACCGTGCGTCCAAGTGATTTGGGTACAATAAGCGCAAAAAATCTCAATTTTTTGATAACATAATAAGAGGTAAACTACAATTTTTAAATTAGAAGTCATTTTTAATATTACATTATTGAATTTTAAGACTGATAAATTCATTTCAACTGCATTACAATTTCTTTACATGTGAAAAAATCAATTTCACATAATTGGTTAAGAGATTTTTTTCGCTGATTGTACCCGAATCAATTGGACTTACGGTATATAAATAGTAACTTTAATTATGCAATATTGTATTTGGGATACCAAATAGCTGATGTACCATATTTTATAGTATATAATAAATTGTAAATTATATAGTTAAATGTACTATACATAATGTAACAATTTGTTTTTTTTTTATTTTTATGTCGACGCATTTTCATGGTTGAGCGTTTTAAACCAAAGTGTTTAAAACACATGTTTAATTGAAAAAAAAAACAACATGAAATTTAAAACGAAATTCTGTTCAAAATGCGTTGAAAACTTTTTTTTTTTGTTTTAAACATGTTTTTTTTTATTCTCCTCATGTTTTGTGTAAATTTACAGTATTTCACCAAAGAAATACAACTCACTTGGGAAGGCATTTTGTGGATTTCGAACATTTTTTCTTATTCAATTATGAGTTTATGATGAGGAACATAAACATTATAAATTTACAACAGTTGAATACTAAAAAGAAGAAGAAAAAAAAACAGATTTAAAACTGTTTGAAACTATAGTTTTAAACAATGTTTTAAACATGTTTTTTTTTTTTCATAAAGGTTTTTTGTTTTAAAACTGAAAATCAGTTTTAAAGTTAAACAAACCCCGTTTTTTGTTTTCTATTGAAAAAAAAACTTTTTTAGCAACCCTGCGCACTTTATTCAATTGTATATATTTTGTATTTAATACGCATATTTTAACTGTTCCGAAGTATTTCCTGTGTTGATTATTTTGTAATATCTATTCACTTATGAATTACATTATTCCTGCATTTTTAAAACTTGTTTTTTTTTTATTGTTGTTAATATGTCCAGGTAATGTAATTTTGAACAGTAGCAATCATTCAAAAAAAAATTAGGGAATGATCACTAAAATTACAGTAAAAGTCGGACTATTAAAAATATTGGAACAGTTCTCGAATGCTAAGAAAACGTTGTGAAATAATTTTGTAATAGCGCTCGAATAAAATGTAATCATTTCCCAAAAATTAATGAAACACCTCTGAGTCTCGAAGAATGAATAAATGAATTTATAAGAAGTGTTCAATTTTTCAAAGTAATGATTCCCAAATATTCTGTAATTGCGCTCGAATAAAACAGTAATCATTTTCTAAAAACTAATGAAACACCTCTGAATGTGGAAGAATGAATAAATAAATTTATAAGAGATATTTCATTTCTTAAAGTAATAATTCTCATAAAAATAGTAACTGTTGAAGTAATTTATAAAAATCATTTTATTTTTCAAAGTAATGTTTTATAATGAAAATGTAACTATTTTCAAATATACTGTATGCATTCTCTAGGAGTTAGGTATGTTTCATTAATTTTAAGGGAATGATTACCATAATATTACGCAAAGTTTCCTTAGCATTCGAGAACTGTTCTAATATTCGGGAATGGTCCGACGTTTACTGTAATTTTAGTAATCATTCCTTAATTTTTAAAAAATGGTTACTGTAAAATTTCTTTCAGTGTGGAAGATTCAAGAAATTTCATGACTCAAAACTTCCTCAAAAAGCCGTTTTTTAATCTAACTCCTCTCAATATGCACTCAAGAAGCTGAAATTTAGATATGTTAGTATCCGTGACTCACTCTTTCATATGAGATCGAAAACGAAAAATTTGAGCTACTTGTCCCTTCTCCAGCCCCCCTCAAAATTTGAGTGATCCGCCATTTTAAAATTTTTCGAAAAAACAAAAAAAAGCACTTCTGTGCATTTTCAAGAAGAGTTCCTCACCAAATTTTGAGCGAATTTTAGAATACTCGCCGGCGCTACTCGTGTGGAAAAAAAATATACATACCAAAAAGTTGGACATTTGCCAGATGATTACAAATGGTCTGAAACGCAAAGATTTGAAGAGCCCACCCTTCCCAAATCAGGTAGGCTGTAATAGCTGTCGTTTTTTAGTTAAAGACTCAGCTATAAAAAAATTTAATACACCATACGAGTAGCGCAACATTCAGCGAGACTATAGAAAGGAAAAACCATGTTCTTTTGATAATGACCCTATTTTGAGGACCCCTGTCCTCCTCCCAAATGGTCCGTGGATCTTGAAATTTTGCATGGGAACTTTCAACTCAAAGTAAACCACCTCTTGAACTTTATATTGTTCTACCGTGTCATTCTATTCCAACAAGAATATTTCTGCGAAACCAAATTAAAAATTGAAGTAGTGAAGTAAAATTTACTAAAGAAGCGTTATTTGCTTATAAATTGAAAATCTGCAAATAATATAATACTCGATTCGCAGCCATCAAATTTCTACTTTCTTCACTAAAATATCGAAACACGGAACAACGAAAAAAAAAAATACAGTAGTAACCAGAAAGTGCATTAAAAATATCATTTATATTACCTATCGACAACAATCCCTCAAGCATCGTTACAAAACTTCTAAAATTTGTTCCATCAAAATGAAGAATTTGATACCACAACTTGATATAGTTTCTTATCTTCAAAAAATTCGGGGGTTTGTTTATCAAAATACGATATCCAATTAAACCTTCTCAGATTGAAAATAATAATAATAATAATGATAATGGAAAACTTAGCTTAGTCGAAGCTTTTCATTCACAAATAAAACTTTCTTCATAAATAAAGAAATCGAATAAAATATAAAATAGGTATCGATTTCAAGGAAAATAAATGTTGAAAGTAAATAAGGTAAATAAGAATTTTTAAATTTAAATTTCGAAAACAACACGAGCAAAATAATTCTGAAATGCACACCATATCCTTATGAGAGAGAAAAAGTGCCAAGTAATAAATTAACCACCACTCTGTCCCACGTCAAATCATCTTCACCCAGAAGCTAGAAAAAAAAAACAAATAAACCCTATACGCGGTAATTTTGCATACACGTTCGTTGAAATTATCCTTTAAACCGTGTAAACTCTCGGTGTATCGCAAACACACGTCGAAAACCTGCCAAAAAAGTATACATGTACGAAGCAAAATTACCATTATTTGTAAAGCCTAAGTAAAATTTAGAAGAAACCCAACTTTTAAAATTTGTTAAAGTCGTTGTCAGTAGCATCCTTTTTGTTTTCGTTCTAGCCAAAATTTATGATCGGTGTTGTCGACTTTCAACGTAGTGAATGTTTAAATCGCGTTACTATATTTCACATCCTACCGTTGTGTCATTTATTGTTACAAGATACAGGTATTCGTTTTCTACAAGAGATATGTCTCCACATATTTTTCGCAGGAGAGAAAAATTTTTTATAAAAGGAAAAGAAAATCTCGTTATACGGATGGGATGAACAAGCGTACTATGTAATCCGAACGTGAAATTTTATTCTCGCTTTTCCAAATGAACTGTCAAAAAAAAAGATCTCTGGATAATGGAATGTCTTCTGGATCTCTACTTGTGCCGATTAGTATTTTCTTTGTATTCCCAATTAACCTTGTTGCGTTAATTTTATAGCTAGAAATACGTAGTCCATGATTGCAACAGAAGTCTATGTTTTTAAAATTATCGATAATATTGACTCGTTCACTCATTATTTTCATTTCTAACTTGACTGTTGTTCATTAAAATTAAGACTAATACCTATTGACAAAATTCGTATTAAAAAATGTAAAAAAATTCCGGGAATCCACGGACAAATTGTCACATTGGATTCCTAGGATACCCTTATGTACTCTTATTAATCAGGGTAACCGGAGTTTATTATTCACGAGATGTATGGTCAATATTTCATCGGGCACTCTGAATAGTTCAGTTGATAGGGAAGCTCGGAAATAGACATCTGTAGACTTCACGGAGGAATTTGTTTTTGGGAAATCTAGAAAAATCAAATCCTAGAGATGCCAGGAAGTTCTCCAGTAGGATTTTCAAAACACATGCGCTCTACCTCTTCCAAAACTACCTGAGGATGTTTATTCAAAATATTATGTATATAATTTATTGCCCGCAATAAAATCAGAATAGGTGAATGCCTTAGGCTCATTTTATCATATGACACAACAGTAAAAATTTTTTACCTTTATTCTAAGATCGATAACCCATCCTCTTCCCTTCTAGCATCATATATGAAGATGAATATGGGATATAGTATAGCCTAATTACAATCCTCTAAAATCATGTAAGCTCATATAATCATATTTTCAGTTATTTGAGGCTTCTCAAGCTCTCCTGAAATTTTGTAAATCGATTTAGAGCCGAATTTGAGCCCTCATCTTCCGGCCCAAAACTAATCCCACAAGTTATAAGATTAACTTTTCTAGTCTGATTTGGTGAAGATACCTATATAGAAGATTCAAGAATTTCATAACTGTAAAAAGCAATTTTTTCCTCTATCTTCTAAATGCACTTAGGAAGCTGAAATTTGGAAATGTTGGTGCCCATGAAACACCCTTTCATATGAAATAAAAATAAAGATTTGAAGCTCTTTGTCCCTCCTCCAGGCACCCTAACAATCTGAGTGATCCGCCATACTGAACAGAACTGAAAATTCAAAAAAACTTTTCTCACAAATTCACATGAAAACTCTTTCATCAAATTTTTTGGCATTTTCATCCACAATCGCCAGCGCTATAACAAAACGTTGGACGTTTGTCAGATGATTACAAATGACCTAAAACACAAAGATTTAAAGACTCCACACTTCCCCGATCCCTCATTTATAAATCATGTAGGCTGTTACAGCAACATAATACATGTATTTTTTTTTTTTTAAATTAAAATCTTAGTTCAAATTTAAAAAGATGGAAAAATTGGTAATACACGAGAACTTAACTACCTACCTCGTGTTCTTCGATGATTTTGATTTTAACCAACTGGGTTTCTTTAAAATTAACAAATTTTCCATTTTTTCCCTGGCAGATGCGATATAACCTGAAAAATCAAGGTAGTTGAGTATTCCTGTTGGTACCTACTGCGCTTACCGAAATACTTGACCACCTGGATTTTTTTGATGATTTCGGTTTTTGTCAACTATTAACTATCCCAAATCTAATCTAATCTTCCGTGCCTCTGGCCTTTGTAGCAGTACATGGCACGTTAATGAAGATAAATAAGTAAGTAAGCAAGAATTAGTGAAGAAAAAAAATCAACATGAAATTATTAATTTTAGCAGTAATGATTTTTTTAAAGTAATTTATTAATTAAATACATAAAACACAATAATAAATATTAAATTTATTTTTATAAATCATTATAATTAATTTATATTTTTTTAAATTTTGAATTCATAAATTTAATATGTTAATTTTATATTAAATTAAGATATTAAATAATAATTTAATAAAATTTAAATTTAATGTTTTTAAACGTGATTGAAATTTAAAAGTAATTTTATTAATTAAATAAAATAGATGTATTTTTTAATTATGTACATATTGCCCGTCACTTTCACTATTTAAATTAACTCGCAACAAAGTAAATATTGCTTGGCTTAAAATATTTTTCTTTCATTTTATAATTACCTGTTACCTGTTGATGTTTAGCCGTGCCGTATCCTGCAATTGAGGCCAGAGGCACGGGTCTTTGTAATTATTAGTTAGATTTGGGAGAGAAGATTGGAGCGTTGTAAGGAGATTAATACAGGGGCATTTTTGAGGATATCTGGATTGAGAATATATAAATTTAATTAATTTAAAAATAAAATCATTCATTTTATTTTATTTTCTTTTTGTATCGAGATTAAATGAAATTAAATACGTTGGTGTCATATTTGATCAAAAACTAACATGGCTGCCACAAATAAATGAACTAAAAAGGCGTGCATGAACATTTAAAAATTTTTAATCAATTCAAAACATTAAAATTCAAGTAATTAATTTTTTATATAATATAAAAATATTATTCATTATTATTTTTTTAGAAAAAAAAATTATACATTTAATTTCAATTAATTTTCTATTATAGGTTAATATAATAAAAATGAAAAATGTTCAAATTACTATAAAGGTAATTTTATAATAAATTTTAAAACAACTTTGATTCTCAAATACTACTTACTGCTTCGCTTCAAACTCGACATATACATTTGTAATAAATAATAATAATTTGAGAAATTTGGCAAAATTTTTTTGAATTTTGATCGTTTGATTATTTTTCGAAAAAAAAAAAAGGAAATATTATTTTTAGCGGCGAAAAATAAGCACTGCGTCATTTTTAAAAGAGCTGAGAATCAGGAAAAAAAGCCTTTTTCTCATCGATGTTTTGAAAATTGGGATGAATCTAAATCGATCTCGCCTCATGGAGTCTGAATTGATTAAAGAAGGGTTTTGCTCAAGCGAAGAGACTTATGGTATACGATATACTCGTTTTATTGCAGATGGTGATAGTAATGTGTTTAAGAGTTTAATTGAAGCCAAACCTTATGGTGATATTCCAATTAAAAAATCTTAATGTATCAATCATTTGTTAAAGAACTACTGTAATAAATTGAAGAAAATTACTGAACATAACATTTTAAAATTAAGGGGAGGGATTTGTAAAGTAATTAAATACCGTAGATCTAATGGCATTAAGGATAATAATATGCAATTATTGGAAAAAGATATTTTAAACTCACCGTTTTACGTATTTGGGCAGCACTCCACATGTGAAAGTTACTTTTGTAAGCATAAGGATAAGAGAGGAGAAATAAATCGCGTTCCAGAGTTGATATTTTTTCACAATTTATGGATGAAACTCGTTTATTAATAATACATAGTGAAAGTTTGATCTATTATCACACCAGTAATGCCATAGAAAATTTCAATTCTGTAATTTGAGGAAAGAGGATAAATATTATATGTACTGCTCGACAAAGTTATAATGCGAGATGCCATATGCAACTGTGATGAAATATGGATCACAGTTGCCTTTTTATTAGACCTATAAAAGAGTATTTGGGAAATCACCTGCCTCAGTTACAAAAAAAGGTTGAATTACAAATGCCAAAAAAAAAAAAAATAAAATAAAATAAAAATAAAGAGAAGAAAGAGATTAATTGCATCAAAGTTTTATGGAGTTTGCTCTTGTAAAAAAATTACCAATACTGCAAAGAAAGTAAAGGCTATACTTCATAATGAAGTTGATAATGAAGTTTAGCATATGGTAGAGAAATTGAGAAAAATGCCAAAAAAGCTCTAGTACATTATTTAAATGAGAAGTAGCGAAGAAATGATGTGAAAATTCAAGAATGTGGACTCTTTGTAAATGAACAGTACCTCTTTCTTGCTACAAGTCCTGATGGTCTAATAAATAATGACTATGTCATGGAAGGAACTTTTTTTAGCGATTTCGCTACGTTAATACCTTAAAATTTAATTACATACATAACTTGAAATAATTAAAAAGAGTGAAAAATAGTAACACACTACTATATCTCCATTCGCGCTAAAATGACACTATTAAACAAACATATCACGTGATTTTAACAACCAATCACAGACGCTTATTACTTGAACGCAGTTTAACCTAACAAAATCGGGGATTCAGAATTTACGTTACATAAGTAAAAATCTTCTTTTTCGCTAAACACTCGAATAAAAGTCTCGAAAATGTTGGAGAATAACTATGTATTGATTTATTTTTATTTCAAGAAGTAAGTGTGGCAAGATAAGAAATTTATATTAGATCATCCAAGTCTTCGTCAAGTATAATAAGATTTTTAGCTGAAGAATAGGTAATGTAATTTTCATCATCTCATTTACGCTTCTACTTGGATTCTCAGTCTTTCACTATACTGCATTTAGTTTAAAATCTATCAAACCAAATGTGCTGCTTTAAAAATCAATAACACTTCGCCAACTTATAAAAAAATCGCATTCTTCGAGGGAGACAGTCAAGCCACCTTTCTCTGCGCTATCAACGCGTACTCGCATAGGTTAATACGTGATGCGGATACAATGTGAAGTATGTTTTTGTACAGTTTAAAATAATACTCGGATTATGTTGTAGCTGGAATACCTCTCATAATCTACCTTTTTAAGTAATTGAAACAATGTACAACGTAGAATGCGTAAAATTTCTGGCAACGCGGAAAAAACTAATTTAGTGTAAACTAATCCTTCTTTAAATTTACTGAAAACTTGAGAGTCGGCTCGTTCTAGACACGCTTAGATACTTTGGAACTGTTTAAAACGGCGAAACTTTTCAATAATCCGTAATACACGAGGTGAAGAAAACAACTCAGCGATCTTGCGCTTCCTTCCAAATACCCATTTACCTATTTCAGGCGTTAAATTAACGAGGTATTCGCCTGCGTCGAAATGTAATTATAAATTAAAAAGTAAAGCGATGTGTGTTGAATAAATGTAAAGATGGAGGAAGGCATTTACCTTGTCAAAGGTACTCGTTTATATAAACATATTATGTTCAAGCCTCAGGGTACCTATTACTCAATTGCCTACATTTATGTTATCTAGAATGAGTACAGCAACGATACTGAGTTTATTGACATAATTATCCAATAGAAACTTATGTGGCCAATAATATTTTTAGATAAGTAGCCAAATATATGTATAACATGTTGTCCCTTCTTTGTTTAAATAAATTAATTACATAATAATCTAACTGGATTTTTTATAACGGGACCAAGGATTATCTAAGTTTATGTATTAAAATGATAACATGATTAGAGTGTGCATGAGGTTAGTGTTCCTTTAAAATTTTTAAATAATTGTACACCAATATTTTACTAAATAAAAGTTATAGGAAACCCAAGTGGCCAATAATATTTTTAGATAAGTAGCCAAATTTGTATAACAATTTCAAAGAAGCTAAGAAGCAGCAGTGGTACGTTAAGTTTAAAGAAATTTTTTAAAAATCTGAGTCTAATATGCAAAATATTTACTAATAAAAGTTATAGGAAACCCTTGGTGGGGTAACAAGGAAATAAATTGGGTAGTGCAGTTTAGAATGTAGCAATACTTGTCTGATAAAATACTTGTTTTTTTTTCATTTAATTTTTATTGCGAGCCCCGAAGGGGCGAGGAGCTACATTCTTATATGTTAAAAGTAGAGGATTTAACCGCGTGAGCGCCCCCACGGGGGGCGATACATATATGTATTAAAGATAGTAACATGATTAGATATAGATGCGAGCGCCTTCACCGGGGAGGGGGTATTTTGTATTAACGCATGAAGTTTAAAATTTTTAAATAATTGTACACCAATATTTTACTAAATAAAAGTTATAGGAAACCCAAGTGGCCAATAATATTTTTAGATAAGTAGCCAAATATATGTATAACAATTTCAAAGAAGCTATAGAAGCGAGCAGTGGTACGTTATGAAGCTGAGAAGAAATTTTTTATAAAATCTGAGTCTAATCATGCATGAAAGATTAACGCTACAACTGTGAAAATGATCGGACACCTTATCAATAGCACAAAATGTTCGTTCAAGCTGTGGCAAACAATAAGAATTTTTCAAAAGAACATTTTGAAAGAGGTAAGCATGAATACCGCAAATATTCGAATAGCTTCAAAATCATTGGTTACACGCATACGTCTCAATTTTATCACGATCCTTTGAGCTAGTAAAAATGTAATACTTTTTATAAGATTCCATTATATTTAATTGCTCACAAGTAAATCATATCATATGTATCTATAAAGGTAACATCACCAAAGGCTTATCCAGGCTTCATTAAAAATCTGCGAAATAGTGTCAACATTTTTGTTGAAATATTCACGGCATTCTTCCTTTATATCCATTCAAAGCGAGCAGCTTAAGATTAAGACCCGGAACGTAGAAACTTTTTGCTTACACACGAGTTAAAACATTCTATAGACCTAAAGACACTTGTTAGACAAATACAAACAATTTCTTTTCCCTGAAATAATTTCGTAGCAAGAAAGAAAATAAAGATTTTGCAAATTAAAAGTGTTTCTCATTGCTTTTAGTCGAGTATAATTATAAATTCTATTTCCAATTGTAGGTACGGATAAAATCGCAATCTGCAGTTTATTAATGGCGGTTGAATAAATTAACAACTGGAAACGGAAACTGAGGGCGTTCTAGTTCTTTCCATCGAATTAACGTTTTCAGTATTAATAAAAAAGATGGTGCTGGTATAGCAAAATGTACTGTTACTGAAATTCCATCTGTTAAACATAGAGGTCGTCAACCATCGTCCACTGAATTTCTACTAAATATAATCAGAAGTATCAATTTTTTTTTACATAAATAAAAGGAATTTTTAAACATAAATTAACGTAAAAAATAAAATAACATAAGTACATAATAAAGTTATTAATCTTTATTTGAAATTTACACGAACAATGTATACAAAAATAGGTAGCAATAATATATGTAAGTAAATTATTTTAACTGGAAAGAAAATTATAGTTTGAATAGAAAATTAATATTTATAAAAAAATTTTTATTTTTCAACTCATCGATATTCTATTACAATTTTGTACCTATATGTATGGAACATGAAAACATTTTCAGTGCTTAGCTTATCAAATGCAACAAAAAGATGAGATGTAAGAGAAAAATTTCGATATGAAAGATTCATGAAATTTCCTCTAGTAATTTCCCCTTCAAAAGCTCAATATGCTTCAACTCCCATTTAAATCCACTTCGAAAGGAAAAATCAGAACAGGTTCGTCACTTGCGCTCGTTTGATCATATGACACCAAAATGAGAAATTTTCAAACTCTCGAACACTCCCTCCCACATTTTAAGGTCCATAATACCTCCTTCTCCACTCCAATATCATGCGTGGAGATGAAGTTGGAATATAGTATACTTCTTATTCCCAATAATCATATGAGTTCATATTAATTACATTTTTACTATTTTGTGGCTCCTCAAACTCTACTCAAATTTTGATAATCCGCCATTTTGGATCCATTTGACGTAAATTTAAGAGGCTATACTCTGGTCACTAATTAACCACACATACAAATTTTGACCTTTCTAGAATAATTTGGTGAGGATATATGGAAGATTCGAAAATTCATGACTCAAAACTCCTCAAAAATGAGTTTTTTGCTTTAACTCTGCTCCAAATATACTTGAGGAACTGAAATTTAGGTGTCTTTGTGTCCGTGACACCTCTTTTATATGAAATCAAAAAGAAAAAATTTGAACTATATACCTCTTCTCCAGCCTTCCTCAAAATTTGAGTGATTCGCGATTTTGAGGTGTTTCGAAAAAACAAACAAGTATCTTTTTTGCATTTTTAAGAAAAGTCTCTTACCAAATTTTGAGCAAATTTCATGAATACTCGCCGACGCTAGGCATGGGAGAACAAAATATATAAATGCATTGATACCTACCAAAAAGTCAGACATTTCCCAGATGATTACAAATCGCACCCTCAGTGCAATAAGGCCACATCTCAAAAAAGTACTTCTTGTTACATACATTTTTGGGTAAAATTAATGTAAATCGGTAAAACTGTGACAGATACACTAAATTAGCCCATACGTCAATTTTGTGAGGGTATATGGAACATTTAAGAAATTTACTGACTAGAAACATTCTCAAAAATATTGCTTCTCTCCAAAAGTTCAGAAGTACTTGGAAAGCTGAAATATGACTAAGTTATTGTCCTTGCCTCACTCTTCTACATGTGATCACAAACAAAAGTTTTGAAGTATTTGTCTCTCATCGATCATTCTCAAAATTTGAGTGAACATCCGTTTTAAAATGAGGCAAAAAAAAAAATGTTTTCGTGATTCCATGAAAGGTCTCTCATTAAATTTTCAGCAATTCTCATTTATACCCACCGGAGCTACTTGCACATAAAAATGTATGTAGCAAGAAGTTGCAAATTTGCCATAATACTATTACAAATGCCTTGAAACGTGAACATTTGCAGACTTCTACCCTCTCACAATTTCACCTTTATAAATAAGATAGGCTTTTCCATTAAAAAAACTTTTGTTTGAAATTACATCCTAAGACAATGCTATATGGACTGTTTAATTAGGCGCAACTGAAAATTTGTTTTTGTATTTTTGAGGTGTGTTACTATAAAAAATTACGAATCTCAGACTTGAGGATAAATTAATCATGATTAAAAAAAAAAAAGAATTTTTCTCGAATGTATTTAACATAAGATTCATTATATTGAAAAAAAATCAAATTTTTATGTAATTATTCATTTGTTAAAAATATGAAACCGCAAAAAATTAATGTATTTCACTTTATAAAATTTTATTACCTTGAACATATTTTACAGAAGAAATGGAAAAAAATTTATTTCAATATTTTTTGAAATTTCGCTACGTTTATGGTTCTATAAAATTTTCCTTCTAAGCTACATCATTAGCTGAATAAAATTATCTACAACATTCATTCACAGGGATCAAAAAAATAAACATTAAATTAAATTTCGGTGTAGGCTGCACCGCACAAGGTAGATACTAAGATAATAACAAAATTAACAAAATTTACCCTCTGGACAAAATCCTAAAACGCCTAATAGCCTTTACAGTGGCGTCGCTAAGGGGGGCCTGCCCCCCCCTAAAAAATTTCTGGGCCCCTAACCAAAAATTTGAAATTTTCCATTATTAACATTTACAAAATATCTACTTCGAAACTTCCAGCGTGACTGACAAATAAAACGAGACTTGACCTTTATAACAAAACGCTATCTGTCTGATTGTTTGCAAATTAATTCGAGTCTTCATACCATACCATTTGTACCTGCTTATTTACGTTTTTTCAAGTTCGAAGAAAATAATAAATTTGTTTTTATTAACCCTTGTACGATTTTTTCACATAAAAAAATTATTAGACCCCCCCCCTCCCAAAAAAAACACATATTTTTAATACGAAAGACTAGAAAAATCTTAAATTCTTGGCCCCTTTTGTGCCCCCCAATTTTTAATCCTGGCGACGCCATTGAGCCTTTAAAATGTCTACTCATGAACAAACAGAATATTTGCAAATTGAAACGAAGAAATGTTTAAGCATGCTGGAATGCTAATAATACGTATTATGAAAATTTTTAGATACGAATATATTTACGAATTTACATTCAAAATTCAACCCAAATTTTTTTACGACTCTATAATAACAAAGAAACGAAAAATACGAACAATTCAACAAAAAGGTCTGTGTTCAATTTTAGAAATTTTATTATTTCAGCGAACTGAGCTTGTTAACTTGTTTTTCATGTTTTTATATTCGCAAACGTCTTTAATGATGATTTCCATTTCATTGGCTTTTGTTTGTTTAGGTAATTTAAGGGTTTCTTTGTTTTCCTATCTCGTATCTTTTTTATTCATAATTGTAAAGCCGAATTCGGAACTTCGAAAGTTCTGTAAATTTACCTACGACGTTTTTTTTTCATTCCTCAACTTGCCCCCAAGCGAAGTGGATTTAGAAAGGAAAAAGTCAGAAGATCAATTCTGACACGACATTAAAGCGAAAATTTCTTTTACAAGCTGGATATAGCTTCGACACGACAAACGCCCGAAATTAAGAATGTTGCAAAAAGACTAGAAAATAGAATGGAAATTTGAATATCGTTGAAATATTCAGAAAATCCATTTCAATTAAGTAAACTTGTATTTAAATTTATTTTTAAATTATTCATTTTTCAAGCAATCGAGGAAATTAGGGCATCTTTAAAATTACTTAAAGCTAATCTGCATAAACTATTCACAGATTTACATCGACAGTCCAGAGTATATACACAGAATTAACTATATATTGAATGGGATCACTTTCAAGGTTCATTATGACATTCTGTGGCACTATAAAATCCATCTTAATCTGAGGATTACTCAACTTGAAGAGATACAAACTGATCTTTCCATTATAAGATATTGTACCTAAGGTTACAAAGCAAATAGCTTGAATGCCAACCCTTAGGTATGAACTTGTTTCGCCAATATGTACTCGCGAAATAATTGAATCTTGCAAACGAATAAAATTTCACGCATTTCGTGCAACGCGTATTTTCACATTTAATGTTTTACGTATTGTGCATGATTTATTTAAAAATCAAACGGAAGTAAATAATGAAGGTCGATTTTATACGCTAACATTATTCCTCTTTGACGGATATCCGGCTCATAGAAAACCAAAATATACGCTCTTCGTATGTTTGCCCCTTTTCCACCACATAATTGTAATTGCGACGCACAGGTTAGTTATACGTGGACGGTACTACAGTGTTTTTAATTATCGAGTAGGTAAATATACGTAGTTTCAAACGAATAACTCGTTAACGTGTTTTCATGTCAAAGGAAAAAAGGTATGTAAGATGTGTAATATCGTAAGTTAATTTATAAAATACCTACCTAGTAAGTTTTTTTAAACTTTTTACACGAGTTTAGTATTACTTCGATCGAATATTCGAAGCGTAACTTTCGAGTTGGAAGTTGAATGGAATTTTCAATTCTTTTCACTTTTACTTTACCTATAATAACGTTTTCGATCAACCACTAACACTCAAATGCGAATTCAGAAACCGTGCGTTCAATGGATTCATTGACATTGAACTCCAAAAATCTTCGTCCGCTATAACTTCATTTTAACTTGGTAAAGTTTAAGTGCAACTGTAATCTAAAAATTATTTTTCAACGTTTTAATTATTAAATTACTTTCATAATGATCTCAACGATTTGGCATTTCGTTAAGTTGATGGAAAATATAGAAAAAGAAATTATTTCTACGTTACAAAAATAGTAAATAATTACACCCATTCATAGAAAAATGTAAAACCTCACGAAATCAACATCTCTTCAAAAACTATAAAACTTTTTGAATTTACAGACGATTTCAAAATGCTTTTTCGAAATCTATAAATAAGAAAAAGCAAACAAAAATCTCAATGCACTTTTCCCATCTCGGCACCATATTTTTTCAGGTTTTCAAAATTCACTTATGAAAGCAGTTTTTTCAAAATTTCACCTTAAAAATCAAGTAAAACCAATGCAGCAACCGGAGCCATCGACTTCATCGGGCAAAGAAGAGTTACCTCAAAATTTCAACGTTCGTTACCTCGGATTCAGAGAAGCGAAAGGCTTATGGGGTATCAAACATACTAGAAAACCGGTAGATGCGATGGTTGCCAATGTGAAGGAATCGAAAAGCGACTTGCACGTCGTTAAGATGACCATTTCCAAAGATGGTTGTAAATTGGAATCGATTTTTAATGGGAAAACTGAAATAAGGTAAGAAAAATTTTTTTCATTGAGTAGTAGGACACAGGAGAGAATGTCATCATCATATCTGCATCGAATAACAAATAGGTATTCCAAATTATATACACGAAATATGAAATTCACACACGTTTTCTTCTTTCGTATGCATCATCTATCTTGTACACAGATGAGGAAGCAGGTATATTAATGAACCAGGAACTTCGCTCGGATTGCCTTCTCGTCCCTTCGGAACTCGCTGTCGCTGCGCTCTCTCCCTACTCGTCGCTTTGTGACTCAGTAAGGGATGGAAAATATAAGCAATTACTTCAAAAAAATAATATTTGTATCAACGTAACTTTCTCTTACACTTCATTACATCGCAAGAAAAACCGATATGTGCAAATCAAAAAAGTGTAATTATTTGTATTGATATAAATTTCTCCTACGCTATGGTGCATAGCAATAAAAACATTATTATTCGGGGACATACAGGGTGAAAAAGTTGAAAAAAAAAAATTTCCAAATTTATCTACAACTTTTGTGACTTTAAGGTCTACTTTTAGAGTTTCGGATTTTTAACAAATGGTATACATTATGAGCTTTCGATTAAAAAAAAATAGCTTTCTAGGTGCAATAGAAAAAGTTCGGGTGTTTTTTCAACTATTTCCGAAATTAATTTCGACTTAGCAAAACGTATGTAGCATGTACACGATATATACAAAGTAAGGGAATTCACTAGCAAAAAAGATATCCTTCTTGTGGGATTCCTTTCCATTTCAACCTACACACTGACTGCCTATTAAACATCTTTCAGTGTTGAAATATCATTAGAGCTGCTTAATATTGAAAAAAACTACTCATCGAACCTTTGCTTGTTTTTGGATAGGACGTAGGAAATTTTCAAATCTTCAATAATATTATTATTACAATTTTCCTAGCAATCGTGAAGTTTCTAAATACCTATACGACTATATATTTTTTGAACATACTATTTGAGCTAGCTAACCAGGAGTCATCTGACAATTTTTATCTGTTCGTGATTGTTGAGATGAAAAAAAAGCATACTCGCATCCCATGTTGGAAATTCTCTTCATTCGTTTTTTAAAAGTAATATAAGAAATGAAAAAAATATTTTGGGTTGACCTATGAGGAAGGAATTCAATTTCCGATTATATTATCCTATTCAAAGGTGAAAACTACAAAGTAACTACAAAAATAATCTAAATAGAAGGGATTTAATGCCCTCTTTCAGAGAAGAAGCCTGATTTGCGAGATTAAACCTTTTTTTTTTTTTTTTTTTAGTACATGTGTAATTTTAAGTTATCCCTAGCGAAAAAAAAAAAAAAAACATTACTGGTAACTAATAATGATCACTGCCAGTACTTAGTAGAAGTGACCACTACTAATAACTTGTAGTAATGAATATTGAAAAACACTACTATACCAAGTACAGTAGACATCCGATTATCCGAAGTCAATTGGGGCGGAGAGGTGTAGGATATACGAAAAAGTCGGATAATTGATTTTTTGATTTTCCACTAAAATTTAATGAATAAAAGTCGTGACATGAAAATAATTTAATTAAAAACCTCAAAATTATATACCTAGGTAACAGAAAAAAATTAATACGTAGGCATGAAAAAATAAACAACTTAACCCTGCCCTGACAACGGGTACCAAAAACGGCACTACTGTGTATTTTTATGAGAAAAAACAACCGGGTGCCAAAAACGGCACCTTAATCTATTTTCGGGTATTAGCATAGTATCCACCATCAGATTTTTCTTCAAGTGGATTCAAATAGATTATAAATTGTCGGCTACCATTAGTATATTATATTCTTGACAAGCTAAGTACATCGTAGGTTTCAAATCTTCTAAATTTAGAAAAAGCCGCACCCGGTTGTTTTTTTTTAGTAGAAATATATGGAGGAGCCGTGTTTGGCACCCGGTTGTTTTTTACTGGTTGCCAGACCAGGGTTAATACATACTACTTAGAAAGAAATAAAAAACAAATCATTTTTTTGGAAAAAATCAGTAACACTTATATTTTAAAAGCAGACTAGATTGAAAGTTATCAGAAAGGAACATAGAACACAACTAACGAAAACTATACTATTTCCACGCTAAGAAGGACGCAACATCATCTTCAATTTTGAAGTATATCAACATTATGCAGCAAGGAGGTGTATTATTTGTAAGATATTTATTACGAAAAAGTAGTTGGTTCAACTTTGCGTACCATTTTGAATTTTCACTCACAACGTAAACAAAGCAATATGACGTCACGTCA
The DNA here is from genome assembly GCA_009761765.1 of Phenacoccus solenopsis. Classification (NCBI taxonomy): domain Eukaryota; kingdom Metazoa; phylum Arthropoda; class Insecta; order Hemiptera; family Pseudococcidae; genus Phenacoccus; species Phenacoccus solenopsis. The sequence continues at coordinate 32,166,903 of CM019754.1, read as the reverse complement.
TTCTTAGCGTGGAAATAGTATAAGTACAATTCGTTAATTTTCTTATCGCAAAGTGTTTATGCTTAGCGTTAGGGTGTCCCTAGATTATTGCACTGCTAAAGTTTTTCAATGCATATGCATTACATGAGACAAAAACAGTAATTTGACATAGATTCGATCAAAAATTCAGCATTAGTTTGTATTATCCGACTTTTTTTAGTCGGTTAATCGGAAGATGTCGGATGCATTTTTTCTGTCGGATAATCGAGAGTCTACTGTATTGGTAGTAACACTTATATTAAACTGAAAGTCCAGATTACCATTCATTTTCTCATCATCTAAGATGGAAAATGGTTCCCAAAAAATTTACAACGCCAAGGATGTATTCAAGCTATTGGTTCACGCAATATGTGTAGACAGATCTCCAATTTGTTGGTGGAAGTGCGTAATTGCACTTCATTTACAGTCAAATTAAACTTTTCCTTATATGCATTACTGCAACACATTTCTTCTAAGAGAAGCGAAGTGCTACGTAGACTACTAGTAGAACACTATTATTAATATTTTGAGTACTACTAGTCAACTGCAAAACTACTACTTACTCTATTTATTACTAGTATAACTAGTAGTTGCTATTTTGAGTACTACATATTATACTCCTCATGAAAACTATAATTGAAGAACGAAATAATGGTTTCTCACTACTATAACTTACCTTTCATTCTTCAACTCGTAATTAGGAGAAGTGTTAAGCGAGAACACAGATCATGTATCGCATTTATAAATTGCACATTTCGTTCGTTTCCAAAGACTTCTTCATTTCAATAATTTCTTCAACAGGTGAGGACTTTAATACGTTCAATTCACGGTGAATACATTGCTCTTTATTCTTTTGGCATGTACGCTATTGGCGTTTATCCTGGTTACTAAGTACACGGACGTTTAAACGTTCAAATGCGTATCAATGTACTATTACCGTGAAACAAAATTACAGTGCTTTTTTTTTGCAAGGTAGAAAAAGAAAATTATAACGAACACAGTCGTATACCTGATATATGTGAACAAACTGCTAATAACCATAAAAAAATTCAATTTACATAACCATTTAAGTTAATTCATTTTATAAGGAGACGTAATTTTTATATTTCTCTCTACAAACGATATAAAATTTTACTCTTCAATTATAAACTGACTGATTCATTGTCAATACCATGATTAGATATCAAGCTGGAATTAAGTTTTAATCAATGAATTCAATGATAAATAAATTAGTCCGGGCATTTTATGCAAAGGGTGGAAAAAATTTAGATCAGCAGTTTTTTGCGGGGATGTGTTCAAAAGGGTCCCAGAAGTTACCTTATAAAACCCAAGAGCCCCAAGTAAGGAGGAAGAAAATTTTTTGGGAGGGGGGTCACACTCCCCCAAAATGAGTTTTTTCGCATTATTTTGAAAAATATCAACTTTGAATAAAAAAGAATAACAAATTCGGAATCTGCGTCCAATTTCCGATCCGATGATACCCAACACGACCCCTTTCAAGTAAAACATGAGCCCTTAAGGCGGGTTCAAAATTTCGAATTTTTGAAAATCTCAGATAGTTCAGTTTTATGAGATGAAATTTGTACTCAAATGATTCTTTATCGTACCACAACAATTTTTTATCAGTTACAAAAATTACCAACCCTTAAAAACCGAAGTCATTAGAAAACAACATAATAATACTTAGAAATCAAGGGTACTTAGTCCTCAAGGAGTATAGTGCATCGCATCGCGTCGCGTGTGCATCTGTAGTCATTTTTCAAAGCAGCTCAGATATATTTTAATTCTTTCACCATACAAATTAACGAATATTAAAAAATTATAATCAAAATAATCATATTCTTATCAATTTTTCCGTCTTGTTATAATAATGAGCAAGACCAAAATTAAAGAGCTCTTCCTTGCTATCATAATAAGGAGGAGAAAAATATTAATAAGAATATAATTATTTTTATTATAATTTTTTAATATTTGTTATTTTTATGGAGAAAGAATTTTTTTCTTCAAATAAACAGGCGGAATAGGCCTATTGATTGATCTGATCATTTGTAGGAGTTCATTTATAAGTAAACCAAAAAGGAAAAAATATAAGCCCAAATAATGTTTTAAGCGCGAGAAGATCAGTTAAGCTGTTATGCACCGTTAAGGCGGCGACGCAACGTCGTGTAACCGTTCGTTTGGCCTACAGCGCGCTTAGTACCGAACCGCTTGGTTTATAGCTCGCTGTAATAGTTTTTATTTATTTTTTGATTATGTTGCACCACTCCAAAAATTCTGAAATTTTTATGGTATGTTTGGTGGTAAAAGATATATTTAATGTAATTTTTTCATAATTGCACCTCGAAAACTTGCCATAGAAATGGAGGTTTGAAATTTTAAAAATTGCATAACTCTTTTAAAATTGATTGAAAAAAATTGAAAAAATTACTGAAAAAACCTTTTATTGTCAAGATACTATAAATAAAATTTCAACTTTCCACCTTTATAATAAGGCGAGAAAAAAAATTTTAAATGAAAAACTTGTTCTTGCCTATATCTCCGAAAATAGGCGCAACTGGAGCCTGAAATTTTGGTCAAAATTTTTTTTTGATGTTGCCCACCTTTCGCCCTAGAAACCGTTCGAAAAGCTCTCGGGGGCATTTTCGACTATCTTATCCCATCATGCCCTTTCAATTCATAAAACTGAACTACCTGAGATTTTCAAAAATTCGAAATTTTGAACCCGCCTTAAGGGCTCATGTTTTACTTGAAAGGGGTCGTATTGGGTATCATCGGATCGGAAATTGGACGTAGATTCCGAATTTGTTATTATTTTTTATTCAAAGTTGATATTTTTCAAAATAATGCACAAAAACTCATTTTGGGGGAGTGTAAAATTTTTTTCCTCCTTACTTGGGGCTCTTGGGTTTTATAGGGTAACTACTGGGACCCTTTTGAACATATCCCCGCAAAAAAACTGTTGATCTAAATTTTTTTCACCTTTTGCATAAAATGCCCGGACTAAATAGGCAATTCTATTGAGTAAATAAAGCTCATTACGAAAATCACTTGGAAACCTATTATATACATTTACACTCGTTTGAAAATGTTTTCACGAGGTAAAAAGCCAATAGAAATTTATTTATTATTCTTTATCGACACTTTCAGATACTTTCCAATTGAAACCATATCGTATGGCGTTCAAGATTTAGTTTATACCAGAGTTTTCGCTATGATCGTCGTCAAAGAGAAATCAGATTATCCGTGCCAAAGTCCTTTTGAATGTCATGCCTTCGTGTGCGACAGCAGACAGTCGGCCAGAAAATTAACTTACACCTTGGCCGCCGCTTTTCAAGAGTATAGCCGCAAAGTTCGAGCATCCAATACAAAATTAGATCAAAGGAAGCGTTTCGCTATAGATTTACGAACTCCCGAAGAAATACAAACCGAACTAAGGCAGCAGGATTCTGAAGCATAATAGTGAATCTGTTACTTAATACATTCCTTTATACTCGAGTACCAAATTAATGACTTATACGTTAATAGTTTTTTTGAACAGAAACGCGGAATTGGATTACTTTTTACCCTTCATAAGTACGAATATATCATTGAATCTGTGATATGTTTTTGTTGAAAAATTTCTCTCTGTAGTTTTTTCCATTTTAAATATATTCTCTAAATTCTGAAAATTCATTGGTCGAATGGTAAAGAATATTTGACGCATCTATAATGTTATTTTAAACTCCCATGACTTGAGTGGGAAATGAAATTTTAAAGATTTCTAGCGTATAAAATTTTGTACCCATCTATAGTACATTTTAAAATTCCAGTTCATTTCATCGGAAACTTAAACTGAGAACTAGATCGAACAACGTGAATTGTCAGTGTTATCCAATAATCCAGTATTGTTATATTATTTGAAGAAATATCACTTAATCCATTTACATACCATATTTCATTAAAATCCAAGCTGTACCAATTGAAAAAATTAAAAAAAAAAAAAATTTAATTTTTACTGCCCTTTAACAAAATCAATAAAAAAATCTTTGATCCAAAAATTACACTTCCTCATCTTGACACTGAAAAATTTTCAGCCCTTAATTTTTTTCAAAATTCATAGGGTTTTAAAGCACTTTTTTTTTTTTGCAAAAAGCTCCAATTTTGAAAGTCCGCATTTATTAGCCTACAGCACTTTCTAAAGTATGGATTATTTCGTGGTGAAACATCGAAATGATTACATTTTCAAGCAATGTTTTGGAACGTTTGTGGTGAGAAAATCATATCTATTCGGGTCCCTTGATATGTGAAAAACTCAAATCAAGTCTCATAGTATGTACCTCATCTACGTTTAAATTACCCATATCACTACTTCCGTGAATACACAAAATTTGATACTTTGAAAAAATTCAAATAAAAATTTACATTTCTTGAATTGTGATAAAATTGACTGCTAAATATTATTTTATTCTTCACACAACAAAACTCAACTTTCATTGAACATAAAAAAAAAGTCAAAATGTCAAAGTCTATTTTTTTTTTTTTTTTGATTTTCTAGTTTTTAAAAACTTGGACTTTATTTTGGCAACTTTTTCTATTAATTTTGAAGACTGATATTTTTTCTCATGTATCCTGAAAATCGTGTGCCTACTAATTTTCCCTCGCTCAATACACAAGCCTAGTCCTCGACATATTTTCCAAACTGACATTCGATTTGATTTGGATAAACTATTTCAATTCATTTGCAATTTAGCCAAGTACCACGTACCTAAAGCCAATTAATGTTGAAAATACTAAATTTTCCATTCACATACACGTGATACAAGAAAAATGTGCGGACTGGAATTCCACCATAGAGTTACACGTGTCACATATTCATGTCCTCGATTTCAACCGCATTTCTACACCATCGTCTTTAGTTAATTAATTCACAGCGAAAAAAAACCTATTTCACATAATACACGTTTAATTTCAACCTTTGAAATGAAACATGAAATACGAGTAGTTTAAACACAGAAATATATTTTAAAAAGTTACTTGAATGACAGTTCATTTATTCACTAATTATTAATGGAAAATATTTTTAAAATGATTACTCTTTTTGAAATTATGCTATGAGAACTCAGGTAGGTTTTTTACGTTCTTTAGAATTAGATGAAGAAGTGTATATTAGGGTGGAGTGAAAAAAAATGTTCTTCAATTTTAATCAAATTTCAGGAGGTGGTTAACTTCGAGTTGAAAGTCTCCCATATAAAATTTCAGAATCCACGAACCATTTGAGGGGAGGTCATTTTTGAAAAAAGAGGTTTTTCGCCTCTTTAGCCTCCGGATCATACATAACCATATCCACACAAGGCTAGAAAGGTGCAATTTGAGTTTTTACATCTACTAGCCCATCGGCAGATCGATTGGAGGCCATTTTGATTGCCCTACCTAGGGGTTGAACGGACCATTGGGGGAGGAGATAGGGCTCCTCAAACTAGGGTCGTGGTTTTTTACCTCTGTACGTAGCTTTTGGATCGATGCATAACTATAACCACACAGAGCTAGAAAGCTGCAATTTGAGTTTTTACATCTACCTAGCCTATCGGCAGATCGATGAGGCCATCTTGATCGCCCTACCTAGGGGGTTGAAGAGTTGTAGATTGACGATTTTTACATATAAGTTTCTCAACGATTTTGTTTTTCGTACATTTTCTGCCGTTTTGATGACGACAATATGTAAATAAGTCTATTATAATAAAACTCATGTGAAATGAAAATTTCACAATGCAGTATGGTCAATTTTTGATTTTATGCCCAAAATCGTTATAAAACGCTACAAAAAAAAATTGAAATTCCTTATGTAGAGATTTCAAATTTTTTCCCCAATTTTCGTGATACAGTGTTACCAACTTCTTATTACCTTTTTCTTCAAAGGAAAATATATATGTTACACGGTACAATACAAAGGTTTTTTCATTTTTTGTCACTTCCCATATAAAGTATAACATCAAAATTATATAAGAAGTTGAACTTAGAACAAATATATCATTTCTTACCATACAGTAATCGTGTGAACACATACTTCTCAAACTATAGCTACTTGAGGCTCATTAAACTATCATCCATTTTTGAATCCATTTTCAACGAAATTCAAGAGATCGTATTTTGGTCATCAACTAACCCTACATACGAAGTTTGACCTTTCTAGGCCGATTCGGTGAGGAGATATGAAAGATTCATGAAATTTCCTACTGTAATTTCCCCTTCAAACCCGATTATGCTCCAACTTTCATCTAAATTCACTTACGAAGCTAAAATCAAAATAAGTCGGTCACTTGCACTTCATCATATGACACCACAACAGTGCCGGTTTTAGGATCGCTGCTTGGGGGCGGGGGGTCAGTTTCATAGAGTCAAGTGGAAAAGATAGTTGTTTAAAATTACCAAAAAGTTGATATTTTACAAAAAAAAAGTGTTAGGCTTATTTCCGTTCGTTACTTTCAATTAAAAAAAAAAAAAAACTCCTAAAAAAGCTCTTAGGGTTAGACACGTAACCTTCCTCTCTTAAAACCGGCTAAGCACAACAATAAAAAATTTTCGACCATTCATGTACCCTATTGTACCCCACCACATTTTGAGGTCAATAGCCACCCCTCTCCCCTCCAATATCAACTTGTGAAGATGAATGGGAATATAGTATACTTTTCATCTCTAATAATCATATAAGTTCATATGTATTTATTAAATTTTTACTTAATTGAGGCTTCTCAAGCTCTACTCAAATTTTGATAATCTACCACTTTGGATCCATTTTGACCTAAATTCAAGAAGTTATATTCTGGTTACTAACTAAACCCACACACGAAGTCTGATTTTTGTAGATTGATTTGGTGAAGAGATATGGAAGATTCGAGAAATTTCATAACTCAAAACTTCTTCAAAACCGTTTCTAGCTGTAACTTTCCTTCAAATGCACTTAGGAAGCTGAAATTTGGATATGTTGGTGTTCGTGACTCACTTTTTCGTATGAGATCGAAAACGAGAAATTTGAGGAATTTGCCCTTTCTCCAGCCGCCTTCAAAATTTGAGTGATTCGTTATTCTGAGGTGTGTCGAAAAAACAAAAAAGCAATTTTTTTGCATTTTCAAGGAAAGTCTCCCAACAGGTTTTGAGCGAATTTCATGAATACCCGCTGGCGCTACGCGTAGCGGGAGTAATATATTGATATGGCCACTTTATGGTCGTGTCGTATCCTATGCAATAAGAAATATCTAGTTGCAGGATAAGTAATACGTACGTTAAGTCAGTTGCGGTAACGACGTTGTAGAGAAATGTTAAAATAGATATCGTTACCAAGTTGAACAGTAATCATTCGTAATTTGTCACTTCAACATATTAAGGTGTATGTGTAGCCATCATCAATCTATAATTTTTACTCGTGTACTGGTACATATTTTGTTATGATTAATATATCAACGTTGGTTGTTCGCCTTTCCTTTCGCTAGACCGGTCTACCCTACGTCTCGCCTCCAAAGAACCACTCTGGCCATAAAGAAGAGCTGTCAATAAAACTAGAGTAGTAAGTCCACAAATAAATAATTGCCGTTTCAATATACATACCAAAAAGTTGGACATTTGTCAGATAATTACAAATAGTCTGAAACGCAAAGATCTGAAGACCCTATCTTCCCCCGACACCCCTATCTCCTTCTCAAATCAGATAGACTGTAATAGCTGTCGTTTTTAAGCTAAAAACTCAGCTAAAATAGAAGGAGAAATTCAAAAAATCGTAATCCAAGTTCACGAATGAGTAATTTTCATTTTATTTAGCAAATGTGAAGAAATTCATAATTGAATTTTTCACCTAATATTGAGCTACATAACTTTGCGTAAGTATGCATCTCTAAGAGGTATTTTATTTTTGAGTAATTCTTCCTTCGAAATTGACTGAATGAATGGTAAAGGGATTCACTCAAAACAAATATTCACTTATATTATTTATAAAGGTAAAATTTCGGTACATACATCTCATCCTTCTCAACTATTTTCACACACCTTGGTTCCATTCTGTGACCAATTAAACGTGATTCATATCCACCAGGATTGTTCATGGTATAACTTACTACGTCATAACTCCCAGCAACCATTCCTAAACCTCTATGCAGGCAAAAAATCCTCTGTATTCCTTCTCACTCAATTTATTGAAGAAATCTACCTTTTTCTACTTCTCTAGCTCCATCTGATCACGAATTACTGTTTATGGTTGATTAAAATAAAAATATGTGCAAAAAAAGAATGGTAGTGAAAGAAAAAAGTTACTATAAAAGTTGCGAGACTTCATAACTTCGTTCGTACCATACCTTCTATTTTAATTTTAGTCCACGCTTTAAATCAGGAAAAAACAAAAGAAATTAATGTCAGGTTCAAATTTTACGTAATTTCTTCATTAAAGAACGAACAAAATGGCTGGAAATCTTTCTCGAATACTTCTTAATAAATGCTTTCAAAGTAAAATAAATTGAATACCAGCTTTTAAGTATGCTGATTATCTTCTCTGAATAAATGTACGTATTCGAAGGTTGAAATTTTGACATTTTCAAACTACCGTTTTCAGATTCGTTTCGGTAAAAGGTAATATAAATTATAATAACCTCGCAAAAACTTTAAATGCTTTTGTTATTTTCACTTTGACCACGAAATGTACTTTCCAAAATATTCTATAGGTACATAAAATGCAGGCTGAATATGGAAGCACGAACACGACAGCACCTCATTCAAAAATCATTCGATTTCGTTCACGAAGAATGAAAATTGAAAATAACTTATTGATTATTTTCAAAAATTTGTCAACTAATTATATTTCGCACAACACAGTAAAGAATGACGGGTTCGTGTCGACGACAGATTCTCACCAATGAAAATTTTAATAAACTTTTAAAAAGTTAAAAACCAAACGCACCCAATATAAACATGTAATTTACAGTCTTGAATGACGATCGAACCCCACTGTTGGGAAAGTTTTTCGTCAAAAATAGACCTACCAAACAATAAATACATTGCTGTATATCTTCTCGGGATATTAGAGAAAAAAAAAATACAATTTTCGGGTTATCCTAAATACTTGGTATTTCCTAAGGTATTCCAACTTTCAAGGCCGATCACAGAGATCACGTTCTTCAAATAGTTGAATGTTTCAAAATTCGCTCGTAGAAGTAGCACGACGCGCATACATTAGGATCTTTTACCATAACAGAGTGGAATTTATTCCCCAGGAATTCAAATTCTAATCGAATAAAAAAAAAATACCCACGCGACATCTTACAATACAGTTCCACCATTTGAAAAAGTTTTTGTTTCCCTAAACTTTGAAATTCCTTTTTCTCTAGTCGCCTATACCACCAAATAAACTTACTCGAAAACTGCAAACCGATGTAATTACGATGAAAATTTCCATAGATGAAAAATTCTTCTATTTAATTTTAAAGAGCCTCGTATCAACGCGATTAAATAGCAGAAACAATTTTTTTGGTAACTTTTTTTTTAAAACTGCGACAGGCTCGAATGAATGCAACCAGACACAAATATTTCACTCGTAACAGAAATACTGAGAACAGAAATTTCGTAATTGGAAAGCTAAAACAAAAAAATTAATTTTTCCATTAAAATTTCTTCATTCGACGAAATAAGAAATAGTTAAACTCTTGGATAGAATAGGGTGGCAAGTAGCTACTACAACAATTAAATTCATCTAAACTAAGTATTACATGTCAACACGACTTGAAATTTTTCTTAGACAGCTGGTGTCTGCTGGTCTGTTTGCTGTAACCAACGATATGAACAAAGAAGAGAAGTTTCATTTCTTCCCAAAAACTTTGTCGTTCCAATCTCTTGTAATTCTATAATTAAACTTAGCGATTCATTAAGCACACGTCAGTGATTGCACATAAAGCTGCAGTGAATATATGAAAGGATTCGTAAATTTTAACTTTTGTGAACATTAAAAGCACTCACCAAAGAAATAATTGCGTAGGTATTATTTTCCAATTCGATACGCAATTATTTTTTAAACTGAAATTTCATCGACTACACATAAATCCTTTCAAGTGCACGTTCAAGTGGTTTCAAACGAGTAAATATTACGACGTAACCGAATCCAAGCATTTTTCAAAGACTTTATCATACTGAATTAAAAATTTTCACCATAACATTGGTTGCATTCTTGAACAGTAGGTGCTTTTACAAAGAAACACAACTAAATACTAACCAATAACTAGTTACATGACATACCACATACTAAATATCTTTTTACGTACATAGTCCAGTGTATTTAGACATAAAATACATCAAAGGTCATAGCTTGGCCACGGGTATATGTGGCAGCTCATCAACATAAAAGTAGAATAAAAAGCCTTTAAGGGTTTGTGAGTCCTGTTACATCAGATTTCGTAAGTGCTCCATCTGGGGCCTTAAAATCAGCCAGTTGAGAAATAAAATAGGATATAATACTATTAATGAAAGTGGTATGGTTGCATAAGTTGGCGCTCCAAAAGGGAACCCTTATTAACACCATTCCACTCATATAACTGCACAGTTAGTTCTTTTATTATCAGCTGAGACTCCCATGGGTCACTGATACATAGGTGATGGTGAGCTGTGAGGCACAATGGGCTATGAATGGCCAAAGTGCACGATGCTTGTAGCACCCAATTACACCTAAACCTGAACCTGAAGCTTCGTAATGGGCCAAAATTCCACCTGGACCAAAACACTAGGAAGTACTACCTGGCCAGAGCAGCTGCGCCAGAGATGCGGCGCAACTTAAATGACATATTAGTGGATATCGACCGTAGAGGTTAAATATGTAGAAGGACCATTGAAGTCCATCTAGAAGAAAAAAAAAAATGTCGTTATGTTTTATCATGTTATTCTAACGAAGGTATAATGTAATTATTTTGTAAAGCTTTATCACTATTTTTGTTTTGTTCTTGCATTTATTTTGATTGTTTTATTTTATTATTATTATTTTTTTTTTTGGTATTTACGTAGGTGCGACCGCGACCGATCCATCGTCTTTCGTTGGCGTAAGACGTCGGGGGCGGAAAGATGTCGTGGGCGCAACGGGCCGCGGATGTGCGCTCGTTGCGTCGTCATCGTGACGTCACGGTGGCGCGCACGGCGAATGTAACTGTGCATATATTGTGTCAAAATGGTGTTCCTAACAACCATACGAAAAATCGCTTTGATGGGAATTTTTCCGACCTCAATGTCTAAATGCACTGGACTAATAAGAAAATTTCGTTAAATAAAACATTAGGATGGGTATTGTTTTACATCATCAAAGCAACATCTTTCATACTTTAATACATCATTTACTAGTACTGAAGGAGTAGCTGAAATCTAGACGATTCACAAATATGGCGAACAATGCGGCTGTTTTTCTCTTCATGAAATCACATTATCTGACATCATCATACAAACAAACTTTTTTCAATTAATTTCTATTAAAAAAAAATTTTAAATTTAACATGAATTTTTAGATAAATAATTTTTTTATGCATAAAATTTTTTTAATAAATTAATAATTTCATCAAATTAATTGATAAAATTTTTATTGAACAAACTAATGCTTTATCATGCTTGGTAAAAAAAAATTTTCAAAAATGGTGTCAGGTTTGCGCGTAATATTGTTAACCCCTTCATGATATATTACAACTCTCAGTCGGAGAAATGCTTCTTTCAATTAACCCTTTCATGCCTACAAGCTACACCCTGTAAAGAACCTGATAACGTTCACCCTATCCCTTCCAAAACCACTTGTTTGGTTCAAATTTAGAATAAATGGTACACTATGCCCACAATAATCACATGAACCCATATTTTTATAATTTTAGCTATTTGAGGCTCCTCAAGCCTTCCTCAAATTTTGACTGTCGGCCATTTGTTATCCATTTTGACCAATATTCAAAGAGTCATATTATGACTGCCAACTAATTTTAGATACAAAGTTTGACGTTTCTAGGATGATTTTGTGAGAGGATACGGACGACTAATTACATTTCCTGTTATACTTTCATCTACAAATTATTTACTTATAAGGCTAAACTGGAAATGATATGTTGGTCACTCTACCTCACCTTATTATACGAAACCACAATAAAACATTTTTTTTAAATTAGTGCCGTGTACAGCAACTGAAGCTAGAGGCACGTGCTTAAGGAGTTAGACCTGTTTGAAGAAATCAGTTAAAATGAGAAAGCTGAGAAACGATCGAATGCTGGACTCTGAGTCTACATGGAGATGAGAGAGAGATTCGGGTAAAAAAAAACTGTCGCTTATGGGAGCTGGTGGCTTTACCTTACCTTGCCATCTTTGAGGACAATAACCCTTCCTCCCCTCCTACCACATGCATGAAATTTTATTTCCCCATACAGTACATATAACTCTCATCCTTATTAATCATATGAATCCATTTATCAAGCATGAGGTATTTAGGATTCCTTAAGTCTTCGCTAAATTTTTACCATTCGCCATTTTGAATCTATTCCGATGAAAATTCAATGTGGCATATTCTGGCCCCGACACTAACCTCGTCTACCAAGTATGGCAAATCTCCGATTTTTTGGTATATATATTTTTTCCTTTGCGTAGTGCAGGCTAGTTTGATAAAAATTGCTGAAATTAGGAGACTCAAATAGCTAAACATGATAAATATAGACTCATACGATTTCTATGAAGTTGAACACGATGATATTAATAATTCATTTTTAACAAGCTTTTAAAACTCACAAAATGATCGTAAGATGAGTTTTGGTGAAAAAAATTAAGAACTCTACAAGTGGATTTCCAGACCTTTGTCATTGAATGTATTGAGAAAAACTCTGTACCTAGTGAGCACCCACTCAAGACACACATTTTCTTTCCATGTCATTTTTAAAAATACGGTATAGTTTTTTCTCATAGTGAAAATACTCTTCTACTTCCACTTCTAATTTTAATTTTAAACAAAGATGGGTAGCTTAATAATTGCTCAACTAAAAATGAAATTTTCAGCAAATATGGTAGATTTATTTTATATCATGATCATAAATTCAAAATTATGATTAAATGAACACAACTGCTATACTTAATATAATATCTACTCAAATTAAATCCTTCGAGTTATTATTGTAACTTGAAATTCAGAGAATCGCATTCCAAATAAAACTAGACAAATAGCCGCTACATCAAAGGTTGGAAGCTATTTTGAAAAATTTAATTTCAATTTTGCCTTTTCACGATTACCAAAAAAAAAAAAAATTAAGAAATTACACGACAACCATCATTAGAGTGTAAATGTGAAGAAGATTCTCATCTAAGTTGGATATTTTTCACAAGGCAAAAAATGTAGAAAGGAAGGTTAACTTTTAGAAATGTTTTCGTGTTAATTGCAATGCCATCATTTCGTTGGCGGTTTCGTTTAAAAAAAATTATCGAATTTCCTTTCACAAACGATTTCATCGAATGCGACTTTTTCTCATTTCCTATCGAGTCTCTTTTCTACAAATTAAGAGTATAAATTACCAAACGTATTCGCCGACAGTTGTTTTCTTCTCTTTTTATTATTATACCAATATCTATTAAAATATCCTACATTCGTACCTTGAGATTGAAATTCGTGTCGACGCTTGCTTATGTTATTTTCTACATTCACTATTTCACTGAGCTTTAATGTTGAATGTTTCAAAACATATAAAACAAAACAACTCGAACATAACTACTACAGATGAAACAATGATGAGAGCTAAGTTATTAAATTCGACGAAATTTTGTGAAATGAAATGAAATCTTTCAAAATGAATAAAAAAAATTAACATTTCTCGGCACACGCGCTCATATTTCTAAATTAATTTAAAGGGCTGGAAAATGAAAAAAAAAAAAATACTAATATAAAAGTAATATTGTGACAAAAAAAAAAAAACAGAAGAAAGGTAATTTACATGAAAAGGTAGTGGGTAGATAAAACTAAACGTCTTTTCACTAAAAAAATTTATATTTCACCTTTGAAGTTGGTCAAATTCCGCACCACAAAGGCAACGAAAAATGATCTTACTGCTGAAAATAATCTTGATAGCAACGTCACTACCTTTATTAGTATCAAATACATGAAATTTAGCAAGCTGACCTAGCGATCTTTAACCTTACACAGATACCTTTTAAAATACAAATCGACACAATTCAATCGAGTTAACAGATGGTTGAAGCTGTTCGAGCGTTAAATTTCGAGCAAAATAAGATTTGAGTTCTATAACCTATTTCGGAATTTATTTCCTTTTTGGAATGGAATTTGATCAAGTCTCTTCTATCTTTAGGATGACCATTGAACGAAAGATACACGATGGTAAAATCTCAAATATACATGACTTCGAATTTCACCAATAATCTAATAAAAAATGAATAAGCCGAAATGAATAAGCCGAAATGCCGCATTACTGGAGCTGAGTTTTCAATTGAGGGTCGTTCAGGTTTGCGAATTACATTGCTAACCCGTTCATGTCTACAGGCCACACTCAATACCAATTCTGAAAACCCCTATCCTTTCCAAAAGTACTTACGAAGTTACATTTAGAAAAAAATGCAATACTTCTTGCCACGCAGTGATCATAAATGAACTAATATTTTTCAAATTATAACTACCTGAGGCTCTCCAAATTATTCTCAAATTCTCACGATCCACCAATTTGGATCCGTTTTGAGCCAAATTTAAGAGCTCATATCCTGGTCATCAACTGACCGCACATATGAAGTTTGACCTTTCTATATTTATTTGGCGACAGATATGGAAGATTCGTGAAGTTTCCTTTAATAATTTCTCGTCCAAAAGCTGATTTTGCTTCAATTCTAGTGCTGTCGATTTTAATCGATTAATCGATAAAAATTTTAAATTATTCGACTAAACATTTGTAATCTATTATTCGATTAACCAAATTGTCGATTAATCAATCCACGCTTAAATAATTAATCGTCTAAAAGAATGGCCTGTTTGAATTAATCGTGATTAATTCATATAATCATTTAATTATCGAAGTTGATGAACATGAACTTGTAAGCTGTAAATGATTACTGTAAAGATCTCATGACCACACTTATTTTTGGACCGGAATAATTTAAAATTTTGAATCATATAGAAGTTAAGATCTACATATGTTAAAGATATACTTAGCCATTTTTTTGAACTAGTTGTATCAATTATTAAATTGATTAAATATCAACTATCATATAACAATACCAAGCACTTTTATTTTCATTTCGTTTCATTCACTGTTTCAATTTTCAACCAACCAATATTCTTAGAAATTCGAGACAGCGTCTGTAAGGTAAGACTGTCTCGCCTTGTTTTATCTATTCGTCTCTCTCACTCCTGTCGCCATATGTTGATAACGATAACAATACAATACAAGGGAAGGGATCAACTCAAATGAAAGAACATCGATGCATAATGCGTAATTTTCAATTTTTACAATTTACATGTTTGGGTTGCTACTAAGAGCTATGTTGTAGGTATTTATTTCTATTTTATTTGGAGTTTTTAAATACGTAATTAATAATGCCAGTATCATATTTCATTCAAATAAAAGTGTTGTAAAGACTTCGATTGCTGTTTAAAACCCTTCGAAGGCAACATAATGCTAAACAACATATGTCAAAAACGACATCTTCATTGATTTTGTAAAAAATTAAAAAAAACAACATATGTCAAAAACGACATCTCTATTTATTTTGTAAAAGGCAAAAAAACAACATATGTCAAAAACGACATCAGCTAATTTGCATGCTGATGGTAACTTGCTGATTATGATTCAGCCTCCCAATGGTAATATCCATCATTTGCGAACCGCTCTCAATATGCTTTCTTCCAATAGAAACCTCCAATATTTATTTTTGGATGGTACTGAAAACAAAAACACAAAATATTTAGATACATATGTATGTGTGAATACATATATATAGTTTTGTTAATTATTTGCCATAACTGAGAAATCCCGACGATTTTCTAAGCAGAAAATTGCATTTGTTGTAAAAAGTAACGAGCATTGCATATGCACTTGATACGGTGAGTGTAATTTTATTATTTTATGAATTAGTATTCGAAAAGATTTTTGCTTTATAAATGTTCATTTACTTTTTATAGATTTGAATACTTTCAAAATTGGGTTTCAAAATTACCGTATTTACAAACGCCAAAATTTGAATGAGATAGCTGAACAATTTTCCATCATTTTTATTTTTTCATTTACGGGAAGTATGATTTCATTATTTTATTATTATTATTTTAATTCGCTTTATAAATGTTCATTTACTTTTTATAGATTTGAATACTTTCAAAATTGGGTTTCAAAATTACCGTATTTACAAACGCCAAAATTTGAATGATAGCTGAACAATTTTCCATCATTACATTACGGGAAGTATGATTTCATTATTTTATTATTATTATTTTAATTCGTACTTATGAGATTTTACTTTGTGAAAAATGTTTTTTTGTTTTTTGTAGGACTCGAATAGTTTCAGAATTTTAGTAGGTATTTGGAAAAGCATATTGTTACGAGTTATTTTTGTCGCGTTTGTTACAACTTTAGTTATAAGGCCATTTTTAGTGTATACAGTTTTAAAGAAAAGTTAGGAATTATTTAAGAGTTATTTTTAAAACTCCCAAAAAAATTATTTTCAATTTTTCACCATAATTTTTTTTCAATTTCTTTTTCAAATTAAAAGAATTATTATACGCTTTTATGCTTCTAATCATGTGGCTATCACAGCGCCCTAGTAAAAAAAAGGACAAATTTTCTAGCATACTTGGTTTTTTTTAAGTTTTTCCATAGAATTTTTTTTCCTTGGAAATGAAAATGGATACCTAAAGAAATATTAAGGTATGTAATCATATATACGAAACAACTGCGAGAGATAAGTACTATAGAAAAATGTCCGACACTGAAGGCAGCGAATTCTCCGACCCAGATTACGAACTTTCCAGCATCGATAGCGACCATATTTTATCAGACTCCGAGTCATCAGTATCTTCAGAAGACGTAAGTGAAGTAGAAAATTTAGAAGAAGATACGACGATCTAATTTTGGCTAATAACTTGCGGTGGGTGAGAAGAGCACCATCAGCGAGGAATCAACCCACCATTCGAATTAAAGTTCCCTCTGCATCTGAAGGAGCTAGAACGGCTGAGTCTATTAAGCAGTGTTGGAAATTATTCATAACAAAGAAAATCTTCGAGAAAATAATCAATCATACAAACAACAAAATTGCCGAACTGAGAGACCATTATACAAGAGCTCAAAGATACACCCAAGACACAAACCAACTTGAATTAAAAGCTTTTTTTGGCATTCTTTATTATAGCGGAATAACAAAGGGGAGCCGCAGAAATGTAGGTGACCTGTGGTCCACAGTATACGGACCACCTATATTTCGATTGGCAATGACGAAAAATCGCTTTAAATTTTTACTATGATCCCTACGATTTGATGACTGGATAAGCAGGAATAGAGAAGATAACTTTAGCCCGATAAGATTCGTTTGGGATGATTTTATTTTAAAATGCATTACTATGTTCAACCCATCAAATAATTTATGCGTAGATGAATCTATGCTGAGTACGAAAAGCCACTGTCCGTTCAAAACTTATGTCAAAAATAAACCAGATAGGTATGCAATCAAAATATTTAGTTTATGCGACACCAGAGAAAATTACATATGCAACGCTATACCATACTTAGGAAAAACAGCGACGAGACCTACGGCTGAAACATCTAGAGGACGAACGTGCTCGGCGCAGCCTAGAGCTACAGCAGGAAGCGGACGCGCAAGCTTACGCCAACCTAGTGTACCAGCAGGAAGAGGACGCGGGAGATCGCGTTCTGGTGTGGTAGCTAACCCACAACCAGGACCTTCTAGAAGTGAACAGGAACCAATCGAGAGTTCAGCCACTCAACTCAACAAAACAACGAAGATTGTCCTATACCTTGTAAGACCATATTACAACAGCGATCGCATTATTACTTTCGATAATTACTTCACATCATACCAGCTTTTTAGTGAATTGAGAAAAATCAATTTAAAGATGGTCGGAACAGTTGGAAAATCAAAACCAGAGATACCAGAAGAGTTGAAGATTTGTGGTAAAAACTTAGCGCAAAGTACCAGGTTTGCGTTTAGAGAAAATCTAATGATTGTTTCATTTGTACCAAAGCCGAGGAAATTAGTGCTACTGATGTCTAGCGCTCAATTTCACTGATGAAATCGATCCAGTTACGAACAAATCACTTGTCATCCTACATTATAATCAACACAAATCTGGTGTCGACACGTTTAACAAACTCGTAAAATCAAAGACCACAAATCGAACAACACGTCGCTGGCCTTTATGAGTATTTTTTTGGATCCTTGACGCCGCTGCTCTAAATGCATGGATGATCAAAAAATTTAAAACACCAAGATTCGAAAGAGATGAATTTTTGAAGCGACTCGCATAGGAACTAGTAGAACAACATGCGTTAAGAATCGCGCCCAAAACGTAAGAATTCCGCTCAACCTTCGCTTACAAATGCGCCAATTTCTTAATCCGGAGGAGGACGAAGAGATACCCCAAGTGGAAAGAGAGGAACATGAAAGGCCGACGCAAGCATGCCTAAACTGCGGGCAAAGAAATGTAAAACGAAGAGCTACAACATATTGCGATGTTTGCCAATATCCGGTGTGCGGCGAACACCATTCAAAAATTAAAATTTGTGTAAACTGCGCGCAACCTTGAACCTTTTCTGGATGTCTCGAGAACAAGTATACAATTTTCAATTTTTTTAGTTTACAAATTGAGAATAAGTATGAAATTTTTAGTTTTTTTGGTTCACAAATAAATTAAAATAGGTAATTATGATTGGTTTTTTCTACCTGAAAAATTCCTTCAAAGCTTCGCTCATCTTGGGGTAGTTTTAATATCAACATCTCTTATCGTTGATGTTGGTGTTCAACGAAGGATGAGTTTTCTTTGAACGCTTTCTTGATACCAGATTTTTGAACAGTAAGGCAACACTTGAAACTAGTTTTCTTGTAAATCTTAGGCTGGCAGCAATAGAAATATTCCATGCAAGCTATAAAAAGATAAGCAAAAATGAATATTCGTTCATTTACCAATTGGATGAATTACTTCCACTCTTCTTAGTAAAATTCTTTTCAGTATCAATATTATAAATTATAGCTATCATAAATTGTAATAAATATAACTTTACTCACGTCTACGATGATAACTGATAAGATATATCTCTTGTCATTCTTTTACAGGGGCACAACGCGAATATCAGTGTTGTCAACATCGACATTACTTCTTGAAACAATTTCTTCAAATCAACACAACATTTAAAATGACAGCCTTATAATTATTATGATTCTTCTCAACATTTTTGTTGGATTTTTTTTTACGGGAAGTATATTTCTATTATTTTTATTGATATGTGCTTACCAACTTACCTGAGCAATTTGATTTTGTGATTTTTTTTTTAGGTTTCAAATAGTTCCAACTTTCAAAATTGCTGTCTTCGCAAATGTAGAAATATAATTCACGTGATGTCGTTTCCGACATATGTTGTTTTGTATTTTGATAAGAAATACATGAGATGTCGTTTTTGACATATGCTGTTTTTTTATTTTTATATAATTTAAATAGGATGTCGTTTTTGACATATGTTGTCTTTGAAGGGTTAAAAGCGTCGATTATTCTAATCAACTGAAACCGTCAAATATTTTAATCGTTTAAAATCGTCGAGTATTTCAATCGATTAAAATCGTCGAATATTTTAATCGATTAAAGAACTGGTCAATTTTCAATTAATAATTAAATCGATTAATTTTTGAATAATCGATTAATCGATTACTTTTTTTAATAATCAACAGTACTATCAATTTCCCTTCAAATTCAGTTGTGAAAAATAGATCATAATAGGTTGGTCACTTGGGCTTATTTAATTATATGAAACCATAATAAAAAATTTTCGACACCTCGTGTACCCCCACCACATTTTCAGGTCGATAACGCCTTTTTCTCTTCTACAACATCTTGCATAAAGGTAAATTGGGGATATATGATACTTTTTACCCCCAATGATCATAAGAGTTCACATTAATTACATTTTTACCACATTGAGACTCCTCAAGCTTTACTCAAATTTTTATAATCCGCCATTTTGGATCCATTTTGACCCCAATTCAAGAGCTCCAATGCTGGTCATTAACCAACCCTACACACAAAATTTGACTTTTCTAGGTTGATTGGGTGAGGAGATATGAAAGATTCAAGAAATTCCACAACTCAAAAACTTCTTCAAAAAGCCTTTTGTCGCTCTAAATCCTCTCCAAATGCACTTAGGAAGCTGTAATTTGGATATGTTGGTGTCCGTAACTCACTATTTCATATGAGATCAAAATCGAAAAATTTGAACTATTTACCTCTTCTCCGGTGTCTCTCTAAATTTGAGTGATAGGCCATTTTGAGGTGTACAGAAGAAAAGAGATAGCAACTTTTTTCTATTTTAAAAAAAAAATTCTCACCCAATTTTGGGCGAATTTCATGAACACTCGACTGCGCTACGCATGGGGAAAATATATATTCATATAAATAAATATCCCAAAAAGTTAGACTTTCGCCAGACGATAACAAATGGTCTGAAACAAAAAGATTTGAAGACACAACCCACCCCGTCCCACCTTTCTCAAATCAGGTAGGCTGTAATAGCTATCGTTTTTAAGTTAAAAACTCAGCTAATAAATACACAAAAATTCTTACAACTATCTAACCTGTACCCAGTTTCCATTACCCTCAAAAAATTTAATTTTTCTACAATAAGTTATCCTGCATAATTTTCCATTTCTTTACGTTACAATGAACAAATTCGAGAAAACTAACTTATCGCTCGCTCACACCGAAAAATAGCCTTCAGTAATTCATAAAGACTTCATTTTCCTTTAACTACTGAATAATTATCACGTTTTGTCTTTGAAAAAATTACAAGTTTAGAAACCTTGTTCAATTTAAAATTAGATACTCATCTACAAGTTTTGAATAACGCTTCGAGGCTAACGCAATAAATTCGTTTTGTCTTTTCATTAAATAAATTAATAATACCTATAACCTTTTTTCGTAGTAATCTTTTTCTTACTACTACAGATAAAAAGATCGAGACCCGCGTAACTTCATTGTAACTGTGCCTTTATCGTTTGAATTTTAACGAACGAATTAATGTTTATTTCCGTGCGGATTCTTAAGTATCTCAAAATAATTAATAATTAAATTTTAGCTACTTCGTATCTGATTATATAATCATCAATCTAATTAAATACTCAGTAAATCAATAGTACTACTACTTATAAACGAAGAATGCTGGTTAAATCCCGTCTTTCAAGATAAGCTAAAAGGAATGAAGCGAAGAAAAAAATAAGGTTTTTTTCGAATTTCGAATGTTTACTTATTGTGGTGAAAAAACATAACGTTGCTTTATGTTAGAGACATGACGAAATAATTCATCGAAAATTCGTATAAAAATAGGAGTTTATCATTTATCTCGTTAGCTATTGCGAATTTCACTGCCATCCATTGTATCAAAAAGAACATTCTTGATTCTAAAATCACCCACTGAAATGTTGACAAATAAGAGTCACCTAACGACTAAATTCAGAAACAAAAATTGACAATACAAATCTTTTTTTCAAAACATCCTTGAGAAATTACGAAATAAATAATTTTCCTATTTCTGAAAAAAATAAAGAAAATCTCTTCGAATTTTCGCCGGCTAAAAAACGAACGAGAAATATAACGAAGCAATAAACAAGATATGTGTAACCAAGCGAATAAATAATGTTTTCAAGATCACCCTCACACCGTGGAATCATTCAAGAACGAATTACTCGAATGAATTTAAATGCTAGATATGATTCTGGTATTTTGAACAGCGTAGGTTTACGGTAAGAAATTTTCACGAAGCGGCTCGGCGAGAAAAACGTAATGCGCCATTCTTCCTCTAGATATCGGGAAAGTTTCACTACGGACAACGTTCCAGCGCGGGGTATTTTAGGACCCACATTACATCACCGACTCGCTTATTTGAGACACTTAGTTTTTCACACTCCTAGTACTGTTATCATTTCAGAAATTTCGAGTCGATCGTTCAACTTCGTGTTCGTTTTTGGTCACGAATTTCTCGATTTTTTTCTCATCGCATGAGACTACGAATTTTTGTAAACGGTAAGTGACACGTTAATTATATGGTCAAAATGGCAATTTTTTCTTTCAAGCATGAGTACATTTATTAATACAAACATTTAAACAGAATTCAATCGCCTCTTTTTGAAAGAGAATGAATATTTATATAATTATATTTCTATAAAGAATATTCAACTTTAGAAATGAAAACACCGGTGAAATGAAGTAGATCTTTTTTATACTTATTCGATGAATATGCCGTTACGAATGATCTACATAAAAATAGTACCTAATATGTTCAAACATGAAAAATAATTTTTTTTAAGCTAAAATTTTTTTAAGGCTGAAAATCGATTCCTTTTGGTAATATTATTTGAAAAAGGTAAATTAATCGTTAGATATACCCGATTTCCTTTTGATTTTTTGATTTTTTTTTTTTTTTAATACAATACCAGTTTTAATCTCGTATTATTGCGTAAGATTTTTAATTCTTGTTCGGTGTTCCTTTCCATTATTAATTTACGTTTTAATATCGAACCTTTGCTGAAAATCAGGGGAGCACTTTTCTTTCCCTACAACCTATTTAAAAAAAATTCACTATGAATATCAAATCGAGACCCGAATTTTCGTAATAATTTTCAACACAGATTCTCAGATAAGGTTTCAGATTAAAATATTCTTCTGATGTTGGAGATCACGTAAATGAATAAATTTTACTGTAATCTTAAACCCTAAGATATGATGAACGTTTTGCAATACTATGAGCTGTATTCGAGAGTTATTAATATCATATTACCAAAACCTTTGAGGTAAATTGGAGAGAGAAAAAAAACATGAAAGTTCAATACAACGTGAACAATGTGATTTGATTTTTTATGAGATGGGTATAAAATTTCAAAACGTTTAGTTAGAAGAAAGTAGCAGTTAGATTTCTTTTTCAAATTTAGTTGCAAACAAGCTAAAAAAAAATATCAACGATTTTTACATCAGGAAGAAAAAACTTTCGAAAAACAAAACAACCGTATGGAACTGTATGCATGGTAAGAAGATTATGCATTCCACGAACTTACGTGTTTTTCAAGTTTCAAATGAAAACTACGAGAAAACACTCTAAAATACCTTTAAAAAAAACATCGAATTCTACGTAAGGCTTTACGTACTGTATTATTTAAGATCAGCCAAGAATGCAACCGTGTAAATACATTTCAGTCATTTCAAAGATCAAAAACTGTGATTCACAGAGATTTCAAACGTTAATATTCATTTGAAATAAAGTTTGACGATAAAGATCTCACAGATAACTCAAACTATAAAAGTAAACAACGTATTTGTTTATTTTCTGCGTTTGAATCCTTTCTGGCACTCTCTATAATAAGGAGAAGAATTACTTTAGAATTACGAATTAAAATCGTAAATTTAACTTTCACGGTCTTTTAATTTTTGTGAGGTACGATACATCTAAGCTAAACCATGAGATATAGGAATACGCCTGTCTAGATTTTTCTCTTAACGCGGGTGTGGCGGTTGCATTGAAAAAAAAAAATTCCGTTTAACATGTAATGAGTACGTCACTTCGTTACACGTTCATTTTTACATTTTTTTAGACTTTTTTCAAAAAAAAGTTTGACACTTCGTTACACGCGTGACGTATTATTATTTTCTGGTCTTCTTCTGTTTGAATTTTTTCTACTAAATTATCAATTCTTTTCCTGACTTTATCATTTTCGGCTTTAAATTCTGAAAACTAGTCAATCAATAAACACGTAAAAATTTAAACATTTAATTATCCATGTGAATAAATAAATAAAATGTTGCACTACAACCTTATAAATAAAACTGTGCACAGCCATCGCTTATAAATAAGTAAATAAGAAAAATGATAAAGCTAAGTCACGTGAAAAAACATGTAACACGTACAAAAATGTAACGCAACCGCCACACCCACGTTAAGAGAAAAATCTAGACAGTCGTTATAATAATTTTCAGTACTCGGAGTTTGTGGCCTAGGGGGCTAAAAATGCCAGAGTATCCTATTGGTTCGAGTTCCTTTTTTTTTAGTTTTTAAGGATTCAAATAATGAACTCAATGATTATTTCATTTTGGAAAGTTGATTTTCTCTTTACGCTTTTGACTCCATAAAAAATCAAAATTTTCAAAAAGCAGCCAAAAACCATATTCTTATGAGCTCTTAGTTTTCTCCTTATTGAAATTATGGCTTCACTATAGAGAGAAGTCGTTGTATTCGAGACTTTTAGCCGAGTTTTTAATTTAAATATACCTACGCGTATGTGTTTAACGAAAGAGCTGTGGAGGAAGGGTACTCCATGTCGTAATTTTCAAATATTTGCCTTTCAGATCATTCACAGTCAAGGGCAAGTGTACCAACTTTTACGCATATATTTCCTCTTCCCTCTTCTTCACTGCATAAAAATAGTTCAAAATTTAATCAAGGTTATTCGCGTGAATATGTAAACTTGTAAGCTTACTTTTTCAGATTTTTGTTTCCACGCAAAATAATTCCGTCTAATTGTGAATCAGGTTGAAGGAACCCTGGAGGCTCGAATTTTTCTATCTTGATCTTACATGATAAAGTGAACTTAAATTATCAATATTCAAATTACCAACTGATTGAATTTGAAGGAGAGTTAGAGCAAAAAACACTTCCTCGAGGAATTTTGATTTTGAGTCAAAAAATTTCTTGAACCCTTCATAAGTCTATTCAATAAGATCAAATTTCGAATGTAAGGTGAATTGGAAACCTAAATATGAGCCCTTGAATTTGGTAAAAAATAGATTCAAAATGAAGGCGGCTCAAAATATGAGAAGGTTTGAGGGAACTTGAAATTTAAAAATTAAGGATTCGATAGTCTTAGCTCAGAGATCTAAGAACTCTGTTGCAAAAATCTAAAATTTTAATATTTACCTCACCAGGTTCCAAATTTTCAGCACGGTGTAATACTAAGAGATATGGATAAATTATTGAAAATCTTCAACAGTATAGTTTTCAAGCTAAAATCGTCTTAAAATTCAAACCTCATCAATTCCTAAATTAAAATTTTAAACCTATCCGTTGGAATTTTCAAATGGTGGGAGAGGGCGGATGGAATCTCAAAATACTAAGCGATGATATTATCAAGTTATCTGACAATTTTTCATCCAACTAACTCCGCGTTTCTTTGCAACTATGAGAAATAAGAATTAATGAAATTCTTGGCAATTTGAAGCGAAATAAAAAAAGCAAAATACGATTTCTTTTTTAAATTAAAATTTTAAACATGATTAAATGTAACTAAGCTATTTCAAAAGTAACCCAGTACAGACAGCCTCCTGCTACTAAGAATATGAAAGATCGCACAGAAAATGAAAATTGACAAAAATGTCCTTATCTTAATAAATTTTTCGCGCAACTGGGCTCCAGTAGCATTTTCACAAAAAGTAGTTATCATAAGAATACAACACAAGCTGTCTCACTTTAAAAGGTAGGTCGTAATTTAATATCGTTATAGAGCTTTCCATGTTAATTTAAAAAAAAATTGTACGAAACCTTTTCTTCAGTTTCGTTATGTTAAACAAGCTTCAATACATTCTTTTATTGAGCTTTAAATTGGAATGAAAGATTAATATAACCAAGAAAGGGTATACGATTTAATAACCTATCTACTTATATTGCAAAGCATTACCATCAAGAATCTCACACCAAAACACCATGCTTTCATTTTCCCAAGATGCTCTATTTTCATCTTTTCATGTTATAATCAGATTTAATTCATAGGTACATAAATTTTCAATAATGGAAGAAAAGCACAGAAAATCCACTTCGAATCATAATTAGAAAAACGTAATTAGTTTACACAATATTATACAGAGTATTCTACCTCAATGAAAGCTCTTTCATAGCGTATGTAGGCTAACTTTCATGAAATTCATATAACCTTGATAATGATAAAATTTGAAATGTTAATTTAATCTCTTGTTTAAAGTCGTAGCGAAGGTGGTGGGGGTAAATGTGGATTCATATGAAAAAAAGTCATCGAGAAAATCAGTAACATTTTAATATTAATTGCTGGTAACTTTAAAAATGTTCTATTAACGCTTATTGATCGCCACTTTATCCTTCATCCCATAATGGAAGTAAATGCTTCCTTGCTAGCTCTACATGCTAACAAAAAAATTAATTTCTTCACAAACTTTTCATAATTATAAATACTTTTTTAAAACATTTTATTTCAAAACTTAGGCTAGACACAAATGTACGATTAGCATTAAGAAAGGGTGAAATCGGAATAAGTAAGTCACTTGTGCTCATTCTATCCCATGAGGTCACAATATAAAATTTTCGACTTCTCGTATACCCCTACTACATTTTGAAGTCGATAACCCCTCTTCTCCCCTCAAACATCATGTATAGAGGTGAATTAACCTCTCAAAATATTTCATAGTATATTCAGTAAAATTAAATTCGTCATCTTTAGCAGAAGTTATAGCAGAACTGAAAAGAGAAATGAAATTTTGAAAGAACAACTTTCAACCATGAAGTAGCGAGATGAGTTTTACGCTAAAAAAACTGAACCTGAAAAAGAGTTGGCAAAAAGGGACAATGAGATACGTAAGATGAACCTGGTGCTCAGTATCGGAAGAAATTGAGATCTATGAGAGCTTACTTGCGCCCGAATTGAAAGACCCAAAATCGGTGTTCAACCATACTATCATAAAGCCAACAAACCAGTTGATGGACTTTCACGATGCCAAATGGGTCATTATTCTAAGTAAAGTCAATGATTCACGAATAGTCAGACTGAACGGTTTAATTGCGAACGCAAGTGTATCACCATCGGTGTTTTGTAAAACGATGGACGGTTTTTTCCTTATAGCTTCAGGATACCTACCTCAACTAAGTAGTTATACAAAACAAGAGATGAAAGCTATTCTCAGAGATGAATTCCAAATTTATGATGGTACAACGATTAGTTGTGTCACCGATATTCTAATGGTCGTATAAAAATGTAATCAATTATCATCATTTTTTGACTTCTTATCATCAATAATTGCATGAGTTAATATTAATTATATTTTTACAAATTTTAGACTCCTCAAGCTCTACTCAAATCATTAAATTTTTACAAACCACCAATGTGGATCCATTTTGACCCAAATTTAAGAAACCATATTCTGGTCATCAACTAACCCTAGAAATGAAGTTTAAAAGTTCTATGTTAATTTGGTGAGAGATGAAAGATTCATGAAATTTCCTGCAGTAATTTCCCCTTCAAAAGCCGAATATGCTTCAACTCCCATTTAAATCCACTTCGAAAGAGAAGTCAGAACAGGTTTGTCACTTGTGCTCATTTTATCATACGACACCAAAATGAAAAATTTTCGAACTCTCGTGCGCTTCCTCCCACATTTTAAGGTTGATAATACCTCCTTCTCTCCTCCAACATCATGTGTGGAGATGAATTTGGAAAATAGTATACTTCTTATCCGCAATAAACATATGAGTTCATATTAATTACATTTTTACTATTTTGAGGCTCCTCAAGCTCTACTCGAATTTTGATAATCCGCCATTTTGGATCCATTTTGACCTAAATTTAAGAGGTCATATTCTACTTATTAGATAACCTTACATACAAAGTTTGACCTTTCTAGATGGATTTGGTGACGAGATATGAAAGATCATGTGTGGAGATGAATTTGGAAAATAGTATACTTCTTATCCGCAATAAACATATGAGTTCATATTAATTACATTTTTACTATTTTGAGGCTCCTCAAGCTCTACTCGAATTTTGATAATCCGCCATTTTGGATCCATTTTGACCTAAATTTAAGAGGTCATATTCTACTTATTAG
Source organism: Phenacoccus solenopsis (assembly GCA_009761765.1). NCBI lineage: Eukaryota > Metazoa > Arthropoda > Insecta > Hemiptera > Pseudococcidae > Phenacoccus > Phenacoccus solenopsis. The sequence goes on along the minus strand of CM019754.1, from coordinate 32,138,834 downwards.
ATAACCTTACATACAAAGTTTGACCTTTCTAGATGGATTTGGTGACGAGATATGAAAGATTCCAGAAATTTCGTGACTCAAAACTTCCTCAAAAAACCTTTTATTGCTCCAACTCTCTCCAAATGCACTTAGGAAGCTGAAATTTGGATATGTTGGTGTCTGTATGTCACTTTTTCATACAATATAAAAAACAAAAAATCTGAGCTATTTATCCTTTCCTCAGCCCTCCTCAAAATTTGAGCGATCTGCCATTTCGAAGTGTATCGAAAAAACGAAAAAGTTCTTTGGTTGCATTTTTAAAAAGAGTCTCTCACCAAGTTCTGAGTGAATTTCATGAATACCCGCTCACGCTACGCGTGGGAAAAAATATATAAATACCAAAAAGTTCGACCTTTACCAGATGATTATAAATAGCTTGAAACTCACCCCTTCTCCCAACCTCCTCTTCTATATCAGGTAAATTGTAATAGCTGTCGTTTTTATGTTGAAAACTAAACTATATAAAAATGATTTCATTGGATTCCATGGAATTTCCCATTTTCACATCACTCAAGGCCGTTCACGCGGCATACACCCAGCGCGTGATAGGAAATCGACCGAGCTTCGTATCAAAATTATTAAAACGTGAGATTAATTGATCTTTTTCAAAGTAATGTGCAAAAACAAAAAAATTCCTTGTTTTTACGCTAATTTTTCTTTCACGATGCGAAAGTAGAATAACATAAAAATTACAATTCATTACAATTTTTTTTTCTGATAAATTTACGGTATACTTTTCGAAAATAAGTATTTGAACGTACTAGGTATGTCTTTCTTTTAAGGAATCGAATGTCCACCGGTGTGTTTACCTCATCACTATCAACCGAAAGTTATTCTCTTCAAGCGACTTTTTTATGTTCGCCCCGAGTCATAAGACTAATTGAAAGAACTCTCCGTTTCCATCTGCACGTGTTTTCGATCAACAAACAGAAGGTTATTAGAAATTAACCCAGTGTATTCATCTGCAGTCTTTATTTTCGACGAAAAAGTCGGGAAAATTTCGTAGTAAATTGAAACAAATGTAAACACTAGTGTCAACAAAGTGTTCAAACTCAAGGTATCCGAAGGTGTTCGTAAATACAGCTCAGCTAAATGGAAGGTTGAAACGTCCCATAAAAATCATACTTTAATGCTAGCGGTGCCATTGAAAAGTACTGCTTTTTCTATTCTCTCTTACATACCATATCTATGAGTTTTCCTTTCCCACTTTCATACCAAATCAAATATTAGAAATCGTTGGAGATTTTAGCTGAGCTCCTCAAGGTATACTTGCATTATTAGAAAAAAAAAAAAAAAAAAAAAAACAGAAATTATATTTGTTTGCGAAACAAGTATACACTTCGATGAAAATCTTCTGTCTCTTATTCAATTCTCAACTTTTGGGCTAAAACCAGTTCGCCAAGTTCTTCCATACATCACATACCTATCGAATTAATGTCAAAACTTCGAAACATGTCATCGAAGTAAACAGCGGAAAATTTTTACATTTAGAAAATTTCTCACTACTTTTGAAATTATTTAATGTTCAAAATTGTGAGGTTTCTCATCATATTAGAAACCTGTAAACTACATATTTCGCTTCGAGATATTTTCATTATCTTTGTAACCGTTAAAAATAACTGACATCTCCACTGCACATATCAACGCTAGCGTTAATAAGAACTGATGATTTTCCTATTTCAGACCCCACAGTTAACCGAACTAAAAACTCGTATGCCGCCATTTCAATTCCTTGTTTAAATCGTAAATTTCAAGGGAAAAGAGTTTATTGGATTTACCCAGATATTTGTAAAATTACATTTTTTCACGACGCTACTATACAATGTTCCTGATTCAAGTTAAGTAACTTCGACACTAAATCACGAACAAAGAACATTTTCAATGATAAAAATAAAATCTACAAAAAAAGTCAATGAAAATATCTTTTAGCAAATGATACCAGAATAATTGCTAGAACAGGCTGAAGTTCTGTTTTTTTCGCCTAAAAAAGGCGGAGGGAAAAACAGCAGCGATAACAGTACAAAAAAAATGAAAATTTCAGCTTTCAAAGCTGATAAGAACAGTGGTCAAGATGAGGATATTTTCAAAATTGATTTTCAGGTGACCTAAAATTCATTTATAATCAAAAATACATCTCGTCGTAAAAACTATAAAAATATAAATCTCCAATTTTTTCAACATTTGAATTTTTTTACAAAAAGCATAAAATTTTATGAATAATAAATGGGTAATTCATAATTTACCTGCTTTGTACATGAGCTTAATTAAAGCACCTGTGGAATTAGATAATAAAAAGGTTCACGAAGTATCACTTTGATTTAAAATTATCTCATTTATATCTTACCACAGATTACCAAAGAAAACTCATTTAACGTAATGCATGGCGTTTGTAGGATGTTTAGCATGGTTTTGCAAAATTAGCCTACCCCCTTTTGTGTAGAATTTGCTGCACTTACATTAAACCTAAATTCATAGGAACAAGAATAAATTGATACTTTAATAAGGAATATTATTTTATAAAGCACATATTTAATTTTTAACGTCATTTCATAGGTGGTGGTGGGGGGGGAGGGGGTGTTAAATGATAATTTTTTTGAATAAAATTGTAAAAGCTTCGAGCCAAAAGCAGAGAACGTTCACAGGACTTTTCCCATTTGCACGACGATTCCATGAAATGAAGGACTTCACAAAACTTGCATGATCTCCTAAAATCGTGAACACTACATGAAACAACTCGCACTTTGACACTCTTTTGAGGAGAAAATCAGTCCTATTTCGCCTTCTGAGTTTTGAAAAGCTGAAATCACATATACCTACGCAAGGCCGAAGAAAGCAAAAATTGGTCCAGGGGCAAAAATGAATCTGCCAAGTGTCCAACTTTTTGGTATATATATATTTCCCCCCACGCGTAGCGGCGGCAGATATTCATGAACCTCCCTCAAAACTTGCCGAGTGAATCTCCTTAAAAATCTAAAAAAGTGCTTTTTTATTTTTTTGATAAAATTCAAAATGGCGGATTACTAAAATTTTGAGGGGGGCTGGAGAGGGGGCAAATAGCTCAAAGTTTTCGTTTTTGACCTCATATGAAAGAGTGAGTCACCGATACCAACATACCTAAATTTCAGCTTCTTAAGTGTATTTTGAGGAGAGTTGGAGCAAACAACGGCTTTCTGAGGAAGTTTTGAGTCATGAAATTTCTTGAATCTTCCATATCTCCTCGCCAAATCAACTTAGAAAGGTTAAACTTTGTGTGTGAAGTTAGTTGGTGACCAGAATATGACCTCTCCAATTTGTGTCAAAATGGATCCAAAATGGCCGATCATTAGGATTTGAAAATAATATGAGGGTAGTCGTGAAGGGTTTAGTAACGTTATTACAAAACCAGAACAAGCCTCAGTTAAGAACTCAGCTCCAGTAATGTGACAAGGCTGCTTACGTTTTTTTTTTAATCCACCGAAAAAAAGATAAAAATGATGAAAAAAAACTTATTGTAATTGAAGAACTTTTTAAAATTTAGAATTTTCATCATCAGAGCCTTCTAATCTCGAGTCTAGACCCAATGGAAGTTCAAAGATGTTCCCATGAATTTTTCTGAGAGTAAACGCTGAATTGATACAAATCTGAAACCAAGCAATCCATGAAAATATGAATCATGATTTCCACTCCTTCCCCTCCTATCCACTCCGTTTTTTAAGGGATACAAAATTTAAAATTACTCAAAAAATATTGCGTCATTACCAGTCATCGCACGAATAATATTTAAAAATGAACAAAAATGAAAAACTTCATTTAAAACTTCTTCAGAAAACAAACCATGCATGACAACTATAAATTATCCATTTATTATCAATTTTCGAAAACCATAAGATTTCGTGTTTAATCAAAAAAATGAGCCAAATGTTTGATCCCTTCAGGTTTTTAAAAATGTTGAGCGCATAATTTTTCCAGCTTTTGGATAAAAAAATTCCAAATCGCTAAAAATGAATTTCTTTGAAATTTCGAAAAATTAGGTGTCCAGATCAAATAGTATGAGAATTATAATTTTTTCACATTTTCTGAAGATCATTTGACAATTTCTTTCCTTTACCCTCTCCAATCTTCAAACAAATGACAAAAAAAAAAGTAGATACACATTAGTAATCTCACTACACCGCATTACAAATTGAAAAAATTTCATAATCTCCATAAGCCCAATATACTTCGAGGTAGGCAAAACACTGTAACCACCGAGGATAAAATTATCGCAACAAAATTAATCTAAAATAGCGAAACCACCTCATCCAACGAGTCAATGACCACATAACCGCACTCCGCGCCCTCTTTACATCCTACATCTACCCTTTAGAAGCGAGCTAATTCTTTGTAATAACGGATCGAGTAATATATCATGAAAAGGACAAGTTCGAAAGTCAAACACCTGCTCCTCGGTGAAAAATTTTGTTTCGTTAAAACGAAATCCTACAAGGTGTACATAAGCCACCATAATAAATTCACTACCGTCGCACATTCTATTGATTGTAATTACGTAGCGCAAATATAAACACGTAACGTGAGTGCTTTCGACAAATAAATCTGTCGTAGTTTCTTAAAGACTTACTGGCTTTCCCTATAATGTCATGAACGTAGGCGAAGATGACCCAGACGACATATCAAATAGATATTCCAGCAAGCGTAACATAATCGAACGTTAAACGTTCATTTCCTTATCGATGAATGAGATTTCTCACGATACGTAATCGAATTCTAATAAAAGATTCAAGCGAGCAAAGTAAATTTGTCGAAGAGGAAAAAACCTCGTTGAAAAGAAATCGACGTTGGAAAAGTACCAAATGGTTGAAATACGATCTACCTAAGCTCATATTGTCGCAATCAATTCCATATCAGTAGTAAGTATACCTCTTACCAGGCCTATAGACGATCTTTACAACCTAGTCTATACTGTGTTGAAACTTAACGAAAATTTTATTTATGATTATGATAGCGGAAAAGAGCAATGGCGGTGATTTTGTAGTAAATTAATTTCTAATAAACCCGAACCTCCTCTTTTGTCAATTCCTCTTATTATGCTTACTCGTAAACAAAGGCATACAACTCATTCATTTTCAACGAAGTGTTTTCCTTCACTATTTAATTTTCTCGAGAAGGATCATGAAACTAAAAAGAAATTATTTTTGCTACGATCATAACTATGGGAATCATTTTCCGCTTTAAAAGTGGCCTTGCTTTGATATTTATTGGATGAATTCTACGATATTATTATTCGAGGAAGAGAAAGAATGAAAAACACCGCTTATAGCACTTAATCGACATTTTCGCTTCGGTTTAAGAGTTTTCTCATATAATTCTCACTAAGCAATAAGGAAAAAGTGAGAAACCTTTCAACACGTACTTCTTTCATGTAAACCATAGTGGTAGCTGTACCGAATTTCAATTTTTTTTTTTTCAATGGAAAATTTTCAATATTTGAACTAATGGCCGTTGCAAATCATATCTGTGTAGTCTGAGAGAAATCAACATACACCTACGTGCTTGCTCAATTCTATTTCGGCCATTAAGTACATGATTAATGATTTTATTTCCATGTGAAAGAAAACCCTTTCAAATGGATTTAGTTTCGGACGTAAATGCAACGTAAAAGATTGCTCATCTCGAATCATCAAATCGGATGACGTAGCATACCAGTATTAGCCGAGTAATTAATCAATAGCAGAAAACCTCGTGTAATATTGAAAGACTTCTTTTCTATCGAAGAATACAAAATTTAATTTTCCAACATATATTTAAGAGGAAAACAGACAAGAAAGGCTATCGTATGAAACTGAAATTCTCTAAATTTCTTCCATTCGAATATAATAGGAGCTATTCGCTGATGACAATACTCAAATACCTATAAGATACCTTCTAGGTCGAGTTTTTTGCGTGGAAAATATTATGAAATAATGAATTATTACTTATCGATTAGGTGTTTTGCTCTGGAAACTAACAAAACATACCAATAAAAAACGATTAGTCCATATATTTTTAAAATTTACCCAAAGAAAATACAAAGTTACTCGCCTCATAAATTTCATTTTGGAAACTACTTCTTCGAAATTATACAGCATTTGCCTAGTTGAATAACATAACGGTGAAAATGCATCATCGGTTGATATTTAAATCTCCTATGATAACATGTAATTACATAAGTTAGTTACTTAGGCTCATTTTATCATATAAAAAAAAAAACAATTAAAAATTTTCGACCTCTCGTGTACCCCTACCACATTTTAAGTTCGATAACCCCTCGCTCTCCACTCCTAACATCATGTATGGAGATGAATTGAGGATACAGTATATTTCTTATCCCCAATATTCATATGAGTTCATATTAATTACATTTTTACTAACTTAAGGCTCCTCAAGCTCTACTCAAATTTTTATAATTCGCCATTTTGAATCTATTTTGATCCAAATTCAAGAGGTCACATTCTGGTCACCAACTAACCCCACACACAAAGTTTGACCTCTTTTACTTGATTTGGTGGAAAGATATGGAAGATTCAAGAAATTTCATAACTCAAAACTAATTTTGAGCTACTTACCCCTTCTCCAGCACCCCTCAAAATCTGAGCGATCCGTTATTTTGAATTTTTTCAATAAAAAAAAAGTATATTTTCGCGTTTCTAAGAAGAGCCTCTCACTAAGATTTCAGCAAATTTCATCAATACCCGCCGACGTTACGCGCGGGCCACAAAAAACAAAATTTCCTCAAAAACAGGTTTTTTCTCTAACTTTCCTCAAAATGCACTTCGAAGCTATAATTCAGATATGTTGGTGTCAGTGACTCACTTTTTCATATGAGATCAAAAACAAAAAAATTACGGTATCTGCCCCTTCTACAGCTCCCCTCAAAATTTGAGTGATTCGCCATTTTGAATTTTTTCGAAAAAAATAAAAAATATCGTTTTGTTAGATTTCCAAGTAGAGTTTCTTACCAAGTTTTGAGCAAATTTCATAAATTACCGCCCGCGCTACGCGTGCGGGAAAAAAATATATACATACCAAAAAGTTGGGCATTTGCCAGATGATTACAAATGGTCTGAAACGCAAAGATTTGAAAAACCCACCCTCCCCCGACCCTTCTCTCCAAATCAGATGGGCTGTAATAGCTGTCATTTTTTAGTTGAAAACTCAACAAAAAAATAAAAAATTTATCATTTTCAATCTTTATTGAAAAATGTTCCAAGAAATGTATTTTTTTACATACACACAGAAGAATTTGGAGTGGTACAAATTTAACATTTGGTAGAGCTTCGTACCCTATGTCCCCATATCTCCGCCTATGATCATTATAAAAACTTATTCTCCGAAACTTCATTCAAGAAGCCAAAATATTTAAAATCACAGTCATCCATCCATTGTATCGCAAGAGAATGAAATATGAAATTAGATTTTCTCCAGTTATTCTGAAATTCGAGTGATTCGATACTTTTGTCGAATTAAAAATCTGAGAAAATAATTTCAGTTTTTTACAATTTTCGTACATATTTACGAGAACTTCACGAAATAAAAATACAGACATAGAGTAAATTCATACTCTCTGCCCACCTTGAAGGGATAAATAACTTTACGAAATTTTTGAATTCGTCTGGATTACTTAAACTGATATAATCATTATAATCTTGCCTCTAGCCATAGCTGTAGCGTACACGGCACATAAAACAAAGACAAAAAACACACAATTTAAAGTTTTGTAATCTCCTTTTGTCTTTGATTTTCATTCGTAAAATTTAGTAGACCATAATAGCTATCATATTATTGGAAAACTTAACTTAAAGAAGCAAAAAATCTTAACCTTTAAAGTTAAAATCGATGAACAAAGATGAGAGAAAAGTTTATGATGTAGGCATATATAGCAACATTTTTTACCTCTTTCACATTAATGTTTCATTCTATATAATTTCAAAATCATAAAGCGTAAAGTTTTTCGAAAAGTTGAAACAATGTTTTTATAACATAACAAGAATACGTAAGCTGACCTTGCAGCGAAAAAATATCCCAACACACGCGCTACCTATCTCCAAATAAATATGGGAAAAAATTCCAATTTGTTATACGTGACGCATTATGTACAAAAGAAAGTTGAAATTAAAAGTCGCTTGTCATTTAAAAGTTATTTTATAAATAAAAAATAAAAATACTCATCATGACAAATACTGAACGATTAAACTTCGATTTCCAAAAAACAAGAAATGTTTATCTTTAAAGTTTATATTTCTCGCATATTCTTTCATACAGTTGCCATTAACAATGAAGATAGAGTGAGTGTTGAATGGTGTACGTACGAATAAATTCTTTAAATTTTTCATCCACGAAACAAATTCACCAAAAAACCCAACAGTCCGACTCTTCCGGCAATCCCAATGATAAAACCCACAAAATTAATCTCAGCGACTTTGCCATCATAAGTGAAAATTTAGAAGTTGCATTTATTTTTGGAAACAACCACAATTATAAATACCCTGAAGATAAAAAGCATATTTATAATGAACATTTTACGATCCAATTCAGTAATCTTTGTACTTAGACGTTTCAACTCTCGCCATTTATCATCATTCAAACAGAAATTTCTTTAGCTCGCCGTAAGTGCTTTATTCGATGAAGCTACAGAAGAACCTTTTCTTGTCAAACCGCAGGCAAAATTGCGGAGAAATGCTAATCTTCAAAGAAGCTCGTATAATAAGAGCACAGCGACGTTTTAATTTCAAATATATTAATTTATACTGAAAATAACATTGCAATCTTTGCATGTTGTCACCGATGGAAACAACGTTAGATGAAAAATGTCCTAAATTTTTAATTATGTAAATAAACGTGTTTTTTTTTCTACTTGTACAAATAATATATCATAATGAATTCACTAAAGGGAAACAAAATATCAAAAGCGAATGGACTACACTGATGAAGAATATTCCTACTGTAAAAGAGCAAGCACATATAATTATGGGTAATCTTAGTAGGTATGGGAATATACTATGAGTTATTAGAAAATAAAATCAGGTATGGAAGGAATTTAAGGCGAATAAAAGAGGTATATATAAAATACATGATCATATAGCGGAAGAAAAAAACAGATTAGTGAGCGGATGGAAGTATATGTGAATCAATTCCCAATGACAATTAAGTTATCTCTCTATATATTAAAATCAAAATGGAATCGGTTTTGAGATGCGTGCGCATCCTGGTTTTAAATAGCAGGTATAAAAGGTATATAAAGGATAGCACATAAATATAAAGGAAAAAAAGGTTGTAAATTTTAATAAAAGCCTGGTACATACACAAGGGTAAGTCATAAAATTGTTATGAGTAGCAGGTATACAAAAGGAAGAAAAGGTGATAAATTTCAATAAATGCTTCGTACATAGGCAAGAGTAAGGGTAAAGTTGTAAAATTGTTTAAAATGGCAGGTATAAGGTATAAAGGGGCTTATGGGGGTAACAAATAAAAATAAATTGGGTTGTGCAGTTTGGAATGTAGCAGTACTTGTCGGATAAAATAACTTTTTTCTTCATTTATTTTTATTGCGAGCCCCGAAGGGGCGAGGAGGCACTAGTATTACAAGAAAAATAACAGCTTTCTCAAGTTTAAACTTCGAAAACTCACCTCAGGATGTAAGTATTCCATTTATTTTAATATCTAAGGATCGAGTGTCAATCAACAATTTGACACCAATTCTACCTTTGATACATACTCCATGCAATTTCTGTGATTCTGAAATAATTTTATAATTTCGAAGCTGGAGTCGAATTTTCAATAAGGGATAAATACTTGGTATCCTCAAATTATAAAAGATTCAAGAAAATTGCCACAAACATGACGTGACATATCGTTTCATGATCGAATCGTTTTTCAACCTCTCGTCATTTTGAGGCTCCTCAGCCAATACATCTTGGATTACAAAAATCAACGATTTAGTAAGAATACTTTTTTTTTTACGATAATTTATATTTAATTTTATTGTCTGAAGATTGGAGATATTGAAATCAATACTCGTCGTCAACACTCATATAAGTATCCTCAGTGGATATTAGGAGGGGGATAGATTAAAAAATGGCGGATCACTCAAATTTTGAGTGAGACCGGAGAAGGGGCAAATGTCTCAAATTTTTCGTTTTTGATCTCATATGAAGAAGTGAATCACGAACACCAACATATTCAACTTTCACTTTTCAAAGTGCATTTTGAAAGGAATTAGTGCAAAAAACGGTTTTTTGAGGAAGTTTTGAGTTGTGAAATTTCCTGAATCTTCCATATATCCAAATCGACCTAAAAATGTCAAACTTTGGATGTAGGATAAGTTGGTGACCAGAATATGAGCTCTTCAATTTGCGTCAAAATAAATCCAAAATGGCGTATTATAAATGTGAATAGAGCTTGAGAAGCCTCAAATTATTGAAAATGTAATTAATATGAACTCATCCGATTCTAGGACATTTCCCGAAATCCGATTTCCCGAAAGAAAAAAACACCCGAAAGGCCATTTCCCTGAATTACATAAATATTCGGGAATTAATGCATTCGGGGAAATGGCTTTCGGGAAAAACGCATTCGGGGAAATAGTTATTCGGAGAATTGTTCATTCAGAAATATTTCTATTTGGGGAAATGTCCGGGAACCACGCATACAATTATTGGAGAAAGGAAGTACATATACTATATCTCAAATTCATCTTCACACAAAGTGTTGGAGAGGAGGAGGAGGGATTATCGACCTCAAAATGTGGTGGGGGTATATGAGAGGTCGAAAAATTTTTATTGAGGGGTCATACAGTGAAATGAGCTCATGTGATTTAGCTACTGTGCTTTTAGCTCCCCAAGTGAATTTGGAGGGGAATTAGAGCAAAGAAAATCTTTAGGAGGGAAAATTGCTGTATGAAATTTCATGAATCTTCCATATCTCCTCACCAAATCGACCTACAAAAATCAAACTTCGTATGTAGGCCGTAGGGTTAGTTCATGACCAGAATACAATCTCTTAAATGTAGGTAAACATGGATCCAAAATGGCAGATCGTGAGGATGATTTGAGGAGCCTCAAGTAGTCATAATTGGAGAAATATGTGTTCATATGATTATTGCATGGTAATAAATGCCATATTTGCTTTAAACCTAATCTCTCAAGTGCTTTTGGAAGAGACAAGCTAGAGATTTTCAAATTTTATATTGGGTGTAGCCAGTAGACATGAAGGATTTAGCAACGTTACATGCAACCTGAACAAGCTCTAGTTAAAACTCAGCTTCAGTAATGCGGCATGGCTGCTTACTTTTTTTTTGGAATTGTTTTTCCAAATATGTTTTTTCTGTTTTTGTTTTTACAATATGAAAGAAAGATTAAGTAGAAAATGGACTAATTATTCTGATAAACTCACATACAAATTATACCAAGACTAGATAATGAAAAACCTTCAATTTTTGAGAATAAACTCCCAGCTTCATAAAGAAAAATTGAAAAAATTCAATGTTGCCACTGCCATACTAAATTCATAATTTTTTTTTTTCAAGTTTTAGATACTTCATGTTTTAAACACTTGCTTCAAGCAGGTGTGATTTTTGTTTAAAACAAACAAAAAAAACATTTCAAACAAAAGAAAACGTTTGTTACGTTTGAAAAAAAAAACACAAATCTTTACCAACCCTGTTTGAAGGTACTAAGTTACAAACTAATTACATTCATATTTTACACTTATTTCTCATTTTATTACTATTGAATAATTTTTAACCGAAAATCATGAGTGTAAATTTTTTTGAAATCTTTCATTCCAATTCTATTTCATAGGACCTATATGTATAGGTATGTTACAGTATATTCTATACAATTTACAAACGGAATATGACATTGGTACAACTCACTCAAGATTATAGAATTTATGAGTATTAATATATTGTGAGAAAAGTTGAATAAATTTGCGTATGATCTTTGTAAAACTTTTTCCTAACGAGCGATATCAGGATTCTTTTATTGTTATTCATAAAATACATTTTCGAAAATAAACGCGACAAAAAAAATCGATTTATTTGTCAAAACCTTTGCCGAGCCCACGTTTGGAAAACTTGAAAAAATCGACTCGACAAACTCGATATACATAAATACATAATAGCAAGATTATTGTACTGATGTTAGTACAAGCCACAAGGTAACAAAAGTTTTTCTTCCTATTTACAGGCGCAGAATACTTGAAAGGATGAAATGAAAAGAAATCATCGAAATGATAATTTACACGGATGAATGGTAAAAAGCATTTCCAAAAGTAATACGAAACACGAATAAAAATCCCCATTTTGGAGCAATTTCAGCGATAAATTTCCAGCAATTCGTATCCACTCGAGTATGCAATATTCGTAGGAGGTAAAGAGAAAAATATGACAAGCAATCCACATGGATACGCATGACGACGATATAATAGAAAAAATATTCAACAAAATAAAAATGAATATAAGCGACAGCGTGTTAAACGAAACGCTGCGCCGACTAATAGAAATCGGAGGCTTCGGCCACGATCCTAGCATGCATCCGGAGGAGTGTCACGAATGGACATACATATTGGATATATTCTACTGGTACTACGTTCCTATAGTGAGCCTTTGCGGATTAATTGGCAATATGTTATCGTATCTAGTATTCCTGAATACGTATTTGAAAATGCGTAGCTCTAGTTACTATTTGGCGGCATTATCAGCCGCCGATTTCGGTTTCTTAACCTCCATTTCGTTGGTTTGGATTAATAATAAATTAGATATTCCGGTATTCAACCAAGAAGGCTGGTGTCAATTCATGATCTATCTGAGCTCCGTCTGCAGCTTCCTCAGCGTCTGGTTAATCGTCGCATTCACCGTGGAACGTTTTATCGCCGTTCAGTACCCGTTGCATAGGCCACATATGTGTACGATTTCGCGAGCTAAATGCATAGTGACGATATTAATCGGTGTCTCGTTGTTAATCTATTCGTACACGTTTTTCACCGCCGGTATCATTCACAACGGCGAATGCGAGCTACGCGAAACCTACCACGAAATGATGAGGGTTATCAATATTGTCGATACGCTGTTAACTCTCATCATACCGGTCGGATTGATCATAATAATGAACGCAATGATAGCGAAGAATTTATTCCAGTTTAGTAAACATTTCCGTCGACATAATGGCACTACTTTCAGTCGAAGCGATACGCAACTTTGTCCTACTGCGTTACAAGTAAGTGTTAATTTATGGAATATTTTTTACCCTTTTTGTATCGGTTATTCCACGTGCTGATAAAGGCTTCCTTTAGTGTCTTCGTTGAAACCGCAAATTGGTTGGAAGAATCGATTCACTAACAAACTTCAAATGTAAAATCAGCTTTGAAAATCGATTAACCTTCTCGGGGGTAATTTTAACAATATCAGTGTTCGCAGCCTAACCCTTATTTTGAATAACACATTGACAAGGGCTTTAATCACCTTTAATTTGACCTAATTTAAAATCATCTCTGTCACACACAGTACTCTGACTTGAGATTTCTTCGAGACTTTTAAAGGCTTGATGTAAAATTTTTAAGGAGACCTGCGAGGCTGCGATTAACAAGAATACTAAAAATCAAAATTTCAAGCACAGGATCAAATATGGTAGAAAATTTTTGACCCATTGCCTTAAAATCAACATATGATTATTTTACAGATTTTCTGAAGTCGAATTTTTTCCATATTCTTGTCTTCAGACAACAGGCTTACTTAATACTTTTATTGAGAAAGGAAGAAAAAAAGTAAAAAATAAATAAAAACAAAAAATTAATAAAAAGAAGGCATTATTTATAATAGCAAAAATTTAATAAGTTTAATGGTGACCTGAGGCTTAAAAAAAAATAGGACTTATTACATACTAAAAAAAAAAAAATTACCATCATTATTATTTATACTGGTGTCTTTCATTACTAAGAGTATCAGGCTAGTTTCATCTTTAATGAGCTCTATCTAGATTACCTACTACTTGCCCTAACCTACCAAACGTCCGCGTAGTACGTGCGTGAAGAAAAGACGTCCGCGAAACGCATGCGAAGTAAAAGATGCCGGCAAAATGCGTGCAAGCAAAGATGCTGTAAGAAATAAATGGACACAGGATACTATATACCGGGTGACTACTTAATTCGAGCACTCCAAGCGCAAAAATCTTTCTCTTATAGAAATAAATTGTATATTTCAATGATATTAGCAAGAATAAATGGCATAAATAATATTCATTTAATGCTTAAAAAGTTAAAAGCGTCTAGTAATGAAATGCAAAATTTTAATTTATACTTTTATATATTTTTTGCATTTATTCACCTTTTAGCTAATTTTTTTGCTTAGGTGCTGGAATCAAGTAGTCACTGGGTAGAGTTTTACAGTACATCCGAAATCCAATCTGATTACTCGTGCAACTGTCGCAATGAAAATGCTGCTAATGTACAGAGAACATGCTTATTTATAATGGTCCATGGACCATCAGTGGTGCCACATACTGAAACTTAAAATAAGTTGAATCGATTTACGAATCATATCGCGGGAATCATTTTGCCCGTACTCCCACAATATTTTGTTCGGTGCTTTTGCCTTAAAGAAATTCAAGAATTTTGTCTACACAGTGTTGTAAACCGAGTGATTTATCCCCATGATTGGGAATTTTTCATCCTTCATTAACGTAGTGGGGATTTCAAGAGAATTGATAATTCTCCAGACAAAGGAGGGTTTTTATAGAGTTATTAGAACTGGTCTGGGTTCTGATTAATCATATGTTACGCGCGTAATGACCAATCATAAGGCTAGAATGTGATAAAATGTAGGTGGTTTCATTTCTACCTTCCTAAACAATATCGTTCAGTTTTCAGTGAACGACTGTTGTGTTTTTATTTTACGAGTTGGTCGAGGTAATTAACCACATTCCAACTTGCTGACTGGTTGTTACACGCGTGACGTATGACCAATTAGAACATAGACCAGTCATTATAAATACTCTATACTTTTTTTCAATTTATAACTTATCACTGAAAGAAATTTTTTATGAAATAAAGTAATCATTAAGGATTTTTACGTATAATGATTTCTTCAATTCACAGTAATGGAAGGAACACAGAAATAAACAGCCCATTACCTACATTCCATCATAAAACAGCAGTTATTCGTATAAATTCCGTACACATAACTTTCTCGAGTAAATGCGTCACCACATGACTGCAAAGGGATGAAACAAAAATGTACAATACCTATTCCGTTATTATTATATGATGGTTCCATAATTAACGTACTCGATACGTGATTTTACTGAACTATCTCTTTACTGTTGAACAGTAGCTCCTTTGCAAGCTATAACTTGTTCACAACAAATTTTTTATTTCATTATTTTCATTTGTTTATTCTAACGGTGTTGAATGCATTAGTGCGTTATATTGTGTTATATTCGTGTTTACGTTTATATTTAATGCATATATTGCAGTTTATATTAGTGTTTATCTCGTGTAGAGAGATGGATAATTCATCGTCAAATGAAAATACCAATGGTAAGTAATGAAAAATAATACTTACCAAATGTAAAATTAAATTGCATTAATTCTTTCAAATTTCTGTTTATTAATAGGTTATATCCTCAATGGTAATCTATATTACCTACTCGACAATAATAATTTCGCTACCTCACCACATGTTGAAAATTTTGCTTCTTTACAAAACAACAATTTCAGTCCGCTCATTGAAAATACAAATCCAGATTTAGAATGTTTAGAAGCACCATTCAAAAGAAATTTTATGAAATTCTTATTATACTTACTAAATGATGTTTGGTTTATATACTTAATTTCAGCAATAACTGAGAAGAAATTCAGGTGGTAAAGTTATTTTATTAGCTTATTAGAACATAGGAAACGTTTTAACTAACAATCATAGAAGCAGTTTAGTTAGAATGGTAATTGAAAGGGAAATCGAACGAGCATTAAGGAAGACGTCCACTCAAATAATTTCAAAGTTTCAGTAAGAGTAGTTTTGAAAGTTTATACTCTAGTATCAAATTTTTAATTTCTTCTCTTTGTAGATCATATAAATACTAAATATGTATGACCTGACACGATGATGAGTATCATAGGTTAGGTTTTTAGAGGGGATTATTTTTTCAATATTAAAATCTTTAAAATTTTTCAAGTAAAATGAGACCAAAACGAACACTTCATACGAAAAACTTTAATAATCACTTGAAGTTAGTTTACTACAATATGAACTTTTAAAGGAAAAGAATGGAAAAAACACATTCATAAAAATTGTATTATTTTATCAATCAATTTTTTTAATTTATAGAGGTAGGTACCGAAAACTAAATTCAACCTTATCAACAAATGGGAAAAACATGAATATAATAAATAAATAGGTAGGTCTACGTACGTGAAACTGAATTTAGCGACTTATAGTATCTTTTTATGAAACAGATTATCTGCTTCAAGTGGTATTTTTTATTAGCCTTGGAAATGTAACATGTGAATTTTACCTTCATGTTCTACTTATCAAAAGATTTCATAATAATAATTTTTAAAATATTTTTAACCATCTATTATACATATTTTTACCTTCAGCGCAAAATTAAGTTCTTCCGACTTGTTGTAATTGATGTCGTTATGTCATAATACTATTTACTTCATTATTTTGAACTTTGCATTATAATATTAAACCACAATGTTTATCGAGTTGGCTAAAGAAATTGTAAGCTTGTTCCCCAGCGAAAACAAAGAAATCTGTTACAAGAAATTTGAAACTGTTACGTCATCGAAGGTTGAAAAAATTAGGAAACCAGCTCGCGGTAAACTACTAGATCACTATGAGTACCAAATGCGAAGCGAATTTTAACTACATGTTAATAATTTGCCGAATGTGATTTTATCATTTGTTTTTTTAGTAAGTTTATCAAATAACTTTTGAAACCTTTTTTCGCCACTTATATGCTTAGTAAAGCGGATTTTAACTATTTCAATAATTTGCCAAATGTAATTTTATGATTTTTTTTTTAGTAAGTTTTTGAAATAACTTTTAAAAGATGTTTTCGCTCTGTATGTTTAGTAAAGCGAATTTTAACTATATGTTAATAATTTGCCAAATTGTAATTTTATTCATTTTTTTTTTAATAAGTTTTTTAAATAATTACTTGTGAAACTTTTTTTTACTGTACAATAGGTATAGATTCAAAACATCGGTAACTATTAACAATTTTGATTTGAAATTTAATCTAGTACACTAGTTTCCAAAATAAGGGATTTATTAAGCACAAATACAATTCAAATAAAAGTATAGTAATATGAACACTTCATTTTTTCTTATATTTTTAGTTATAGGCATACCTATTGAATAAGTACCTATTTAATGTTTCCTGTCTTTATAATTATAAACTATATCCCACATACAATGCAACTATGACATAATAATTTATAAAACAATTTATTCGAATTGAACATTTTTAGGAAAAATAGTTACTGTACTTCAGGGGTATCGAGTCCTTTTTTTTTTTAAATTTTCAAATGACATAAGCCAAAAAACAATTGTTTTGAGTTGCGACATTTTAAAGCAACAATAATTATGGAAGCAATTTTCAAGTTTCAAATCGTATATTGCATCCGAATCCTCACGAAGACCGTTTTCTAATTTATAGATATATTTTTCTTTTACCATGATAACGCTTTGGCACAATTATAAAATTGATATTTTTAGATGTACCCTTGACCCCCGAACCACGTGGAATTTTTTCAGATTTTTCACTCGAGAACGCCATGTTGAAAAATAGCTAAAACTGATAATGGTTCAGTTGATTTTCTCACATTTAATGATATTTTTTTAGAACCATCATCAGTTTTAGGAAATTGGGCTCTGGGCCAGATTCGTCATTCTTATCATTTTATGCCCTTTCGCTGAAATATGAAGTGGCAATTTATGTGGGTATTTTTATTTCCCAGATGTGGGGATTTTATTTGAAATGGGTTTACAACACTGTGTCTATAAATTTAAGATTATCAGTCTGTTACGATTGTCACTGTTAGTTGTAAAAAAGATCGAATAAGATAGATACATTTTATTTTTTTAATGCAATGTTTAATGTGTTTGAGGGTAAATTGAAATATTATGGACGGATGTGTGGCGTTTTTAGCGAATTAATCAATTTGATCATTTCCAGATATACCTGTATGTCCAGGGACGTACCTAAATGATATGTGCATCCCTTTTTCCTTTCCATTATGAAGGATAATGAGGATTTTTGAATAATAATATAGCTTTTTTTGTTGATCATAAAGAGTAAAAATCTGTAATTTAGTTTTCACAACCCTTGTAAGACAGTACTACTCACACACCATACAATGGAAAAAATACGATTTCGAACGAGTGCATATTTGTTTCGTGCCTAAGTTGACTACACCTCACAGCGAAGCGCAGCCACTCCTTCATGACAGCTGTAACATGTAATTTGTATTTTGAACAAAAAACACATATATCTAAGAATTTTATATCATGAACACAACAAGAATACAACAACTAAACAAGTGTTTTTAGGCTTTTGGCTCATCCAAGCTTGAAAAAAAAGTGCCTTGCCAGACATATAATGTAGGTTAGTCCGAAAACGGGAAATACCTATAGTTTGAACGAAATCTTTTAAGCCAACTGAGCAATAAAATATTACCAAAAATCCAAAGCGACAAATTTCAAAGACAATAAAATAACAAATCTTTTAAAAATAAAAAATGTTTCCCCAATTCAAAATTGAACAATGAAAAAATTATCATCTACTTATCAACAATTACCTTCATTCCTTCGCGGTTGAAAGGATAAGAATTTGAGAATTCTGTTTTTCTCGAAAGAATTTTTTAATACACCATAAATATCGTGCTTCCGACAAAAAAATAATAATAAAAATCTTCCATGTTTTGGCCTCGAAAAAGTACAGAATTCAGGTTAAATTGAATTTCCAATATTTTTCAATTGAAAGTAAAGTTTTTTTTTTCTTCGTTGATCTGGTAATATCGTAAGTTTTGGGTAAGAATGTAAAAATATTTCGAGGGAGTAGACGAAAAGAATGGAAAAACATTTTTAACAGAATTGATTCGACAGTTGTCTACGTCGCTGCTTCCGTTCGAATTTTTTATAGCAAATTCAAAATTAATTATGCTAATTCTTTATTTCCTGAGATATTTTTTTCATCCGCTTTATTCACAGCTGAATATAAGAAATTACCTAAACTCTTGGCGCCTTGTAGAGCTTTCAAACTTTCGAAATAAAATGAAAATACAGGGTGACAAAAGTTCGACCGGAAAACTGCTAGATGTTGGTGATAATACGAAAGTACACGAAATAAGGAATTTTTACATGTTTTGTAGTTGTTATTTTTGGAATCAATGAATGCTGAAACGGTTGGCATATACTACACAATATTTAATAACCTAATTTTCCTGTCTCAATCACAGATTCCATTCAATAATAATACAAAAAAATTTCAGAAAAATGGTCAACCATATGGATGCCCAGATTTAAGAATCATCAATTCACATCACTGTTAGTTTAATTTAAATTCGAAGCTTTGGAAGCGATAAAAGCCTTCAAAAATATCAATAAACAATTTTTCTATTTTTAGACTTTCTTCTAAGTCGTTCAGCTTCCTCTAGTTTTTTAGGCACTATTTTCTCCAATTTTTTCGAAATTTTTCCATTATAAAAAAGCAATTGAATTTTTCTTTTTTAAGCGAAATACATGAACTAAACCCGAATGAGTTTAGGATGAAAGAATATTTTTTGCATTACGTACCAGAGCATTTTTCATTATGCCGCTTTAGGAGGCCTTTTAGCGTGAGAAGGCTAATATTTAGAAGAAAAAAAAATTATAATACAATTATTAAAATTTCAAAAATTAACTGTACAAGTACGTATAAGTAATTTAATTTTCCGCAATTACAAAAATTACGAGAAACTGCACGAAATTTCCCTTGTTAAGCAACAAGAGCTATAATGTTTTATCATCAATGCATCAGAAATTATCGCTATATAGTAATTATCTACATATAACCATTTTAAGGACATTATACCACCAATAGGGGTCTTTAACTTCATTTGAATTCGTATCCGGATAAATAAAAACTAAATATAAAAAAAAATTTAATAATCAAAGTAAACGTGACGACGATAACATTTCCACAATGCCTCATTCGTGTTCATTTTTCAAAACACCTGTTCGGTGTGACGCAGCTCAGCGATTTGAATTTTTCAACAATAATGAAAAAAATACGTCACCGAACGTTCACACAGTTCGTAGCAGCATGGTCGCGTAAACACGAATTTTTAATTTAAACGCAAATGAAAAAAATTTACGAAATGAATTAAAAATAGGTACGAGGTATTAAATAAAAGTCACTTCATTTAATGCCACCAACAGTACTCGAAAATATATTTCTTTTATTACATTTTCGTATTCGCATTATTTCCAAACTTATATACAGAAGTTACGTACACAGTTTTATAGCGAATAGGAAATTCCTTAAATGGCATTCGCGTTAAAAATGAGGAAATTAATTTTATTTCACGGATTCTAACAAATTTTTACATTGAAATAAATGAATAAATAAATAAATAATTAAAAGCACTAATAGCCCGACATTTGTTGATCAAAAAAAAATTTTAATTAAGTTTAGACAACGATGGCCAAATTAAAAGAACTTCTGGATTCCAAAAATAACAAAGATGGTTAAGGTTGGACAATGATAAGGAAAGGAATCAAGAGAAAGACTAGTATTGGACTGAAATCTGCAACAGATTACCAGCACCCAAAGAAATTTGATGTTTCGAACACGGAAGAGCAGGTCAAAGAAAAGCAACCACCAATCTTTGTACAAATGAAAGAATCGTTTTCTCAGTTCAAGAAAGATGTTTCAGACATAATCAACCGTGAATACACGTATAAAGTACAAAGAGACAACAACATTAAAATAAAACTCGCAGTATTGACTCCTATCGTGTACAACATAAAGACATACAATACTTTGAAAAATTGATTCGTTTAAAACGTCAACTTAAAAATTCCATTATAAAATCGAGTAGAAAAAAAAAATAAAATACCTACATTCTGATGAAAACTCGAACCATAATTATACCTACAGAGTACAGCGTGCATAGATGTTAAACAATGAAATGAAAATTATTCCACTTATTTATGATTCAATAACATAAAAAATATATGTACGTATAATAATAAATTTTCAACACGAGCGTTCCGCATTTAATTTAGCATCTATATTCGATAACCTAGCGTGGGAATAAAATCAGCATAAATTTACTTTAAAAAAAAAAGAAAGAAAAAACATCATATGAAATAGGAGCACCGGCACCGTATGAATTATTTGTTTAAAATATTTCCCGACAATATTCACTCGACATAAAATCTTGAGAATTTTTCAAACATACCCTAAATCTTATACACATTTCATCGATATTTAGGTCATAAATAATATCATGACGGCTATATAGTTTCTTTCTTTTTATTCTTTCTATCCTACTAGATGAATTTTTATTTTTTAACAACGCCATTCTCGAATTATAAACAGATACCATTAAAAAAATGGCGTAATAGGTTATACAACTTCAACAGCAGCCTTATAAAGAATTAATTTTTTTCGAATGAAAAAAAAAACACCTAATTTCAACATGAATCAAAAACGTAAAAAAAAGTGGAATATTAATTCTAATTAATTTTTTTCTCGTGCCAAAACATCTATTCGATCTTTTCCTGATTCTCTGCCTAGCGAATACCAATTAGAAATTACTAAATATGTAATGAAAACTAAAAATTTCATTTTGTCCAAAAGTTTTTCATTCTATGCAGAGGAAACGTCAAATTAGTAGAACTAATAAAAAGAATTGAGATATTAAGAATAATACTTGACAATAGTTGAATAGTAGAAAATGTTGATTATCGATCAAGTATACAGTCTCATATAGCACGAACTATACTGGCGGGGATGAAATTGTCGGCTGGAATCTCAACTTTTGAAATTAAAAAAATTATGAAACCACGATAAAAATTTTCGATCTCTGGTGTACCCCTACCGCACTTTCAGGTCGATAACCCCTCCTCTTCCACCCAATATCATGCGTGGAGATGAATTTGGAATATAGTATACTTCTTATTCCCAGTAATCATATGAGTTCATATTTAATCACATTTTTACTATTTTGAGGTTCCGCAAGCTCTACTCAAATTCTGATAATCCGCCATTTTGAATCCATTTTGACTCAAATTCAAGAGGCCATATTCTGGTCACTAACTAACCCCACATAAAAAGATTGGCTTTTATAGACTGATTTGGTGAGAAGATATGGAAGATTCTAGAAATTTCATAAATCAAAACTTCCTCAAAAAGCCTTTTCTTGCTCCAACTCCCTTCCAAATGCATTTATAAAGCTGAAATTTGCATATGTTGGTGTCCGTAATTCACTCTTATATATGAGATGAAAAACGAAAAATTTAAGTCATTTACCTCTTCTCCATCCTCTCTCAAAATTCGAATAATCTGCTATTTTAAGGTGTATCAAAAAAACAAAAATAAACTTTTTTTATTGAGTTATTTTCGCTACGCGTGAGGGAAAAAAATTCATATGTATTAAAAAATTGAACATTTCCCAGATGATTATAAATGCTTTGAAACGCGAAATTTGAAGACACCACCCTCCCCAAGCTTCTTCTCAAGTTGAAAACTCAGCTAAAAAGATACTTATTTCAGCTTACCTACTAAGGGAAGAAGGTGGAGGAGGGGTCCTTCAAATTTTCACGTTACAGACCATTTGCAATCATATGGTAAATGTCCAAATTTTTGGCATTATATATGTCATGTATACTCGTGCACAATTGTACACAGTCTGATCGCCCCTGACCCCTCACCCACTCAAAATGCTGGCGAGTATGGGTGAAATGAATTACTCAAAATTTAGTGAGATTCTTCGTGAAAATACGCAAAACTGCATTTTTTGAATTTTCGATACATCATTTAAATGCTAATAGTAGCTGATGGGACCCTCAACCCTTCAAAATACCGAATTAGATGTCACGAGCTTTCTAAATACATTTGTAGAGAAATATGAGAGAAAAATTCTTTTTAGAAAGGAAATCATGTCAAGAAACTTCATGAATCATCCTTATCTCTTTATCAATGTACTTAGGTGAAACGACTATCACTTAGTCCATAGTATTCCGTTTGCGAAATCTTTAAATTATTTGGCCAAATTAACTCAGGATGCCATCCTGAAGTGGCATGGGACAAGAGTAGGGGTATTGAAGACTTCCATACGTTGGACTAAAAATATAACAAAGCTGGGTTTACTATCGTCTTGTTTCCACACTGCGACCTCTCTAGGCTCAGTGCACTCATCAACTTTAAGGATTTCAGCTAACTCATCGATTTTTTCAAATGCGAAGAAATTGTAATGCAGTTAAAATGAATTTATCAGCCTTAATTCATTAAAGTGATTATAAAATTATTTCTGATTTAGAAATTGAAGTTTAATTCTTATTATGTTATCAACAAACTGAAATTTTTGCACTGATTGTACCCAAATCACTTGGACGCACCATATACCTTCAACCACTTTTCGTGATTCGTTACGTATAAATATATATAATTATAATAATGGGTATATTTTTGACTTTGATACCTAAATATAACAACTACTAAGAATGTTTTAAGTGTAAGAAATCATTTTTTTTTATGTACCATTTTGCAGCCCATTGGGTTGCCTAGTTTAGTTCTCACTGCATTACATAAGTGATGCAAGAATGTTTCGCCCTCGCTCGTTGGCATTTCACCCTCCGCTCTCCGCTTCTACACCCTCTTCGTAGAAACCGGATACGGAACTACCCGTATACGCGCACACATCTCCCTTCAACCCTGAGACAATAAATTGGTTCAATTCGAAATCGCGACTACAGAATATTTCAACATTCTGGTGATTTTTCACTGAATGCCCATTTAGCTTAACCCTATCGCTTCTTCTTTATGCTTATGTTGTTTTACTTACATAGAGGTGATGCATCATAATACCGTTTGCAAGGTGCTGTATGCGTTCGTTATGCGGAGTCGTATACTCCGGCGATAATACGTCGCATAGCCTAAAGCATCTATCTTAAATAGATCTACGGTGGTGGCTCCCTGTGGCTCCTTCCTGAATCGGGTTGTACGCGCTCTATGCCGTCAAACACCACCAGGAGGTCTGAGATTGGGGTAATAAAGGCCACAACAGCACCTCAGCACTGTCAGCTTGAAGGCCATGTGTGGCGGAACACTGGCAGGGTGATTTGGTCAGGCTCCGGCCCCAAACACTAGACGGGCAAGCTCATGCCGATCTTCAGCTAATATTTTATCTGTTAGATTAGAGCTTAGGTACTCAAGAGCGATTTTTCTTAAATTGTTACAGAGAGTTCGGCCCTCGAAGCCTAGACATTCGCTCATTGATTTTTTTTTGTGTTCTTTTTATTATTATCATTAATTTTTGTCATTATTACTTGTTCGTAAATTTTCAGTTGAATAAAAAAGGTTTAAACCCGCATATTTTTTTTCATCCTTAATTCACTTGCATAATATTCATTTCATTTAATATAAATTTGCATTTCATTAACGTAACTTTAATTTAATTTAATTCTATGCTAATTTTTACATGAGGTTAATTCGTCTTTATATTATTGCGAATTGCTGTTCGATTTGGCAACATCGCACTCCACACTTAAATATTTTACCCTCATCAAACAAATTCCATTGTTTTCCTCTGCGGACGTTCGGGTACATAAATTGCGGACATAGAGGCCTCTAAACCTCGGACGTTCAGGCCTATTTTCCCCCCTCTTTTTTGGGTACCTTGGACTTTTGTGTATACAACCACTCCTACTACGATATTATTTTCCATCCGACAATGTTTTACGAATTTACGCGCTATTGCAAAAAACATATCACACGATCCACTACTTCCATTGTATTATCTTCCACCTACATATGTTCATAATCATTCGAAAATGTTTTTTTTATTAAAAAGTGAATCATTTGAAACCGAGCTCAAAATCGGTCGCATGTATACACGATAATGCAATTGTATCCGTTTCAACCAAGTCGAGATCACGTTTAGGTTTATACTATTAAGTAGGTACCTATTTCTACCGCAAAATGATAAAAGAAAGAGAAATAGGTACCTATAAGCGATAATTAAAACGAATAATTATTTTGCTTCGCTAGGTGGTTGGCCACTCGGCCGTTTGAAGTCTTATCGCTACATATCGATAACAACGCGATAAAAAAATGTCTGTCTGAAACATCTTTCTTGAACTGAGAAAACGATTCTTTCATTTACACAAAGATTGGTGGTTGCGTTTCTTTGACCTGCTCTTCCATGTTCGAGACATCAAATTTCTTTGGGTGCTGGTAATCTGTTGCAGATTTCAGTCCAATACTGGTCTTTCTCTTAATTCCTTTCCTTATCATTGTCCAACCTTAACCATCTTTGTTATTTTCGGAATCCAGAACTTCTTTTAATTCGGCCATAATGCCAAAAATTTCAAAACATTAAACTCGCCCTAGGAGCTTTCCTAATTCACTTTTCCCACTTTTTGGATTTTTCTGGATATGGTGTTATCCTGGGGCTTCCATTGGTGAAAATTCCTCCTCTCTAGCTCTTATAGATCGCTCAATAATTTTTGGCATCGGAGTATATATTATAGAGATTGTATTGAAAAAAATGTTTATTCTTTGTGGATGAGAGGGTTCAATATTGAACATATGTTCATCTCCAGATAGTCACAAAATTTCACTCTTGTTATACTTAACTCAGATCGCCAATCATTTGTTGTATTTGAACTCAGAACGCCACTCTTCTTTTAAATTAAAAACAACGTTTTCTTTCGGCACAATTCAATCTTTGTTTTAACTGTATTGAAATATATCTTACGTAACACAGGTGCACATTAATTTCATAAAAAATAAATAACATAACTGCACTGCCGTCAGTGCGGCCACCTCCGCCACGAAACTTAGTACTAAATTAGTATTCTATTATAATAAAATCCGCACTTGAGAAAAAATATGTTATCGTTCTACGGCGATTATAAGACGACTAACTTATGTCAACGGACGGCAACTGGCCGGCACCACCGGGAAAAACCCCCAAGAAGGCATTTATCGTTCCCTTATCTTTCTGGCATTTACAGGTCGTAACCAATCGTCTCATACGCTACACTCTCCTTTTCCTTTTGTTATGAATTTTCACATCTTCGGTTTTTCAGACAATACTTCTGAAGAATTTTTGGCGTCATCTTTTACTATAGGTAAAGACAGTCATCGTCTCATGTAAAAGTTAAACTTGTACCTCCTTTCAGGACTTAGATTTTATAGCTAACAAATTTAAAATATGTTCCACAAATTTTAATAACGTGCTACGCAGATCAAAATATCAAAATATTGTGAGAAACACCTAAATATATGGGTCATTATACACTGAAACACAACCTGGAAGAAATTTTAGCTACACTACTGACAACATTCACTTCTTAATTGTATAACACCACCTTCGTTCCTTTGAAAATAATCCTTCATCGTTTTGAAACTATTCGTTCCCTTTCATCAGCAGCTTAAATGAGTTCAACGGTACATACAACACCAATAACCTTCGGTTACATTATGGAACGATACTCGATGGTGACATGATGTAATTGGGCAATCCGCCAGTTACAGATCCGTTCTTTAACATAGCTTCGTCGACGTGAAATCGAAAACGTTCCCAAAGGTAAAAGATATCTTTCAACAATTGAGAAGCAGTTTTCTCTATCGCTCATTAAACGAATTCGTACAGGAATAAAAAAAATTCACCTTAAAATGGACGAAACACTATTAAAACGTCATTAGGCTTTACTTTGTATATTTTTTCCTTTATGTTAAAATAAGTACGTAGTTTACAAACTTTTTTTTTGATAAATCTTCCACCTACACACCCTGCTTTCATGTTCCATTCTTCACGCATGAGTAAACGATTTAGATATTTTTTTTCACTCGGTTCAACGAACCAGAGCTTTGGGAAAAATAAGCTTGAAAAAACGTGCTGAATTTCATCTAACACGGGTTTTTATAATCTACTCCAGTGAAATTCAACAAAAGCTTGCAAGATGAAGTAATATATTTTGACGCCATTTCCGCCATCATTAAACATGCAAAGTTGAAATAAGCTTATCGAAAATTAGATGCCAAGTAGAGCTTTTCAAACGCAAAACGTACAAATTCGAGAATTGAATTCTTCCGAGCAAACGCCAAGGCGGATATTTCCCGGTTAAAATTCCGCTTTCGTTACTTTCCACGCGAGATTTATCAAGTTTAATACGAATAAAAGTAAATATTTTACCAGCAATGAGAAGTATTCTAAACCATTCGTCGAGGCGGTATTTGATGATAGAATAAGGTGAGTTTTTCCCCGCAACCAAATATAATAAATGTCGGAAGATATCCATTACCTATTTTCTTTCTTATTCCAGTCATGTCGAGTGATTGGTATTCCTAGAGGGTTCTTTTTTTGTATTTATTTTTTTCTTTTCGAGATGTTTTTTTTTCCGATGAACAGATAGACTCGCATCAAAAACCGATAGTCGGGAACAAAATATCAAGTAGTTACCCCACAGAATTGAAATTTTTGCTCGTGATAATTCCTCATTTGCACACCATGCAAGTGGAAAAAACCAAATTTATTTATAAAATTGATTTTTTCGTTAAAACGCGATTACATTGGCTACAATGAAACACTTATACGCCATTTCTATTACAATAACGTAGGTTCTTTTTTGTTTCAAGTCCAGTAGCTCGAATAACCACGCACCCAGACGAACGGTGGCTATACGGATGTCGGCGATAGGAAACGAAGGATCTTTACATTCATCCTACAGCGAATGTAGACCAACGCATTTTCATAAATTTCCAAATGTAACACATGTTCCGACGCAGAATAGTTGCCAGTCATCGAATACTAGATGTGTCCGTAAGTGCTATTTTTTTATTTTTTTATTTTTTAAAGCAGAGATGCTGATGTGAAAAAAAATTATTTTATATCGAAAAATCTTCGCTTATTTTTATAATTTTTGTATTTGACGAATGAAAATAAAGAAAGAAATGTTATGCCAAGCACCTTATGTGAAGTAAGGAAATAATTGTAATGAAACTGATGGTTGATTTGTACTTGGTTTTCAAGCCTTTCTAGCCAACATACTGAAAGTCTTCTTAAAATAAGAGGGAAACTAGGACCGGGGAAGGGGGTGGGTAAGTGAAAGGTCTACAAAAACAGGGTTGCGTTCATCTCTAAAATTGAGGTTAATAAATAAAGAATAAATCTATGCTATATTAATCTATATAAAATTACCTACAAGAACCTTTGATTCAAAAATGAAAATTCCTTCAAACTTCTGCAAATAGGCATAGGTAACCAACATATGAAAATTGTAAAATAAGTATAAACTTTCAACGATTTACATTATTTATTGAAATACTTCCCCAAATATAAGTAGTGGAATACACGTTGAAAAAAGAGAAACTGATATCTTTAAAAAAATATTTCTAAAAAACGATAAATTCAAGTTAATTCGAAAAAAAATTAATTTACTTACTTACTGTTGGATTAACGTGCCGTGTACTGCCGCCTAGGCCAGAGGCACGTGCTGATTTATTAGTTTATATTTGTGAGAATGGATTGGTGGATTTTAGGAAATTGAAGAGTGATTTGATTTTTTGGGGGTCATTTGAGAGTATTTCGGTGAGGGAGGGTGATTCAAAATGTTTTGCTCTTTGAAGAGAGAAGAATGGACAAGTTGCAAGAAGATGGTGGACTCTAAGCAGAACATTGCATAAGGAACACTCGAATATATCTCCCATGCTACCAAACACAAGTTCTTCAGGAATACATTGTCAATTCTCTCAAGTTCAATATCACTTCAAATGTGTCCATTCTTCGAGTGAACCCCATGGATCAGGTATTCGGGCATACAGTAAGTTTTAGACGACAGGTTTACACGACATCAGATATTGAATCTGCAAACTTCTCTGATTCGTTTTAAATAGAACTCAACAAATCTTTATAACATTTGACGAATTTTCTTGCCTTAAATGCCAATCAAAAAGCCATCGAGCCGAAAATGGAATACGAAGATGCTGCACTCAATTTCGACAACTCAAATACGGACGAAAACAACACACAACAAGAAAATCTGTCCCATAGAACCCTGTTAACTGAACACGAAACATGCATCCAACACCATGAAATCACAAACGAACTCAAATCTAAACGAAACTCCAATCACATCAATTACTCCTCAAAAAAGGTCACCCCAGCCTTCTATCTTGGAAACCTCATGTAGCAGTCACCAAATCGATGAATGTACCACTCTCTCTAACCCAATCACTACAACACCCGAACAAAAAAAGAAAAGGAAAAATTAATTTAAAGATAAAAAAGTAATGAAATCATTTATATTCAAATTCTTCTGGTTCAACATAGAACTTGGCGGTCGTTAAGGTGAAAAAAAAAGTGCGAAAATACATAAAAGTAAAAAAAAATGGAAATAAGAAATTTTTATAAACAGTAAAAAAGCTCAATAAAAATTAACAGAATAATTAATTACATCAAAAGCAACGTGATTGCATATACTGATTCATATTTCTTTCATAAATATTTAGGATAAGAACTAAAATTTCACTAAAACATTAATAATTACAAGCATAAAATAAAGGTATAAAATAATTGATTATAAACAAAATTCTTGAAAAAAATGTTCGGTTTTGTATTAATTTACAAAAATTGTTGCGAACTGAAATACTATTAAGAGATAGAAAAATTATTAAAATTATAAATTCAACTCCATTTTTACATTATTAAAAAAATATTAAAAAAATATTTCGGAACTTGATTATTTTACGTACATATGTAATTTATAAAATTTCATAATAATGTTATGATTAAATATAATTTGAATGATACAACAAAATATAAAAATTAAACGTCCACCGAGCAGGCCAGTAACTAATCCATTGATACAAGTGGAGCTAACCAAGTCCTACAAGGGGCTTGACTTCTTTTTGTTTGTTAATTGGTTTTTTTGTATATTATGTACAAAATTTCATCGAGAGAGGGGAGGGAGCTTAGACTTACTCAAAGAGGGGTCAGCATTCTCTATCCCTCTTGCTGCAGGCTTGCCGTCAAGTTTTATGTTAAACCAGAAGAACTTGCATGCAAATGATATCATTCCTTTTTTGCCTTTGAAATAATTTTTTTACGAATGTTTTGGACTCGACTTCATTGCTTTTTAGTAGACTTGCAAAAAAAAAAAACAAAAACAAAAAAAAAACGTAAGCAGCTATAAAACTACAGCTGAGTTTTTAATGCGAGCTTGTTTAAATTTATAAATAATATTTTTACCTTTTTTACACTCACACTCGGTACAAGAGATTAAAAATCTTCGACTATCTTTTTCAAAGTCACGCTTTTTTTCTTCTTTTTTTTTTCTCGAAAAATCGAAATTTTAACGTTAAAAGTGATAATATCAAAATCGATCGAAAATACGTTAGAATAAATATCATGAGAGAGAAGCATGTGTTGAGCTTCAAAGTTAAGTTTAATATTTACTATAATTTTTGGTATTATATTCCAAGAATTGATTCCTGATCTCAGAATCATTATCATTGTTTCTTTCGTTTGCGGAGTGTTTTCTGATGAAAATACTTCATTTACCATCACTTTGTACTGCATGTTATTTTCTTCATAATTCTTGAATTTTAAATATTTTACCCATTTTTCAAAATGTTGACCGTCGCCTTCTTTTCCTCATTCAGCATCATCTGGAACATTGATTTGAGATAAAGTAAAATTTTTATTCCCAGTTATCATATGAACTCATATTCATCAATTTTGAAAAATCTGACGTTCCTCAAGCCACTCTTCAATATAGGTATACATTTTTACTCGAATTCAAATGATTCATACTAATCTTACATACAATGTTTATTAGAAGAGAAAATGATAAGGATTCAAGAAATTCCATGAATCAAAACCTCCTCAAAAAGTTGTTTTTGTTCTAATTACTCTCAAAATTCCCATCCATAGCTTCAGAGATTCAACTGGGAAACTAATTTTGTATACGTTCCGTTCCATTTTCTGATGACTACAAGAAGTTGAAAGCCTCTACAACCTAATCATTTAACTTCAGCTCATGAACAAAAATAAGCCCATGCTCGTTCTCCTCATCTCATTCAAGCGATAACAAACTGAAAGTGATTCAGTGCGTTAAAGAGATTATAAAATTTCATAAAACCGCATACAATTCGCACCAGCTCAAAATTAAAAATAACGATGAAAATTTCCACTTTGATATTTTTTAGCGAATATTTTCTCCAGGGCGTTTCATCTGTACATCATTTGCTAGCGTTTATAAAATATGATAAAATCATTCCATTCGCCGTGTTCACAGATTGTTAGGAAACTTTACATTAACTAAGCAATAATATAAAAACGTTCACGTCGAAAACTTATCCCCGAGCGTCCACGAACTTTTCTCATAGTAATAATCAACTTGAACTGTATACATTATATCGAGTCCGAAAATTTTATGATTTTAAACGTTCGAAAAAAGCATTAAATGAACATTTTTTTTTTCAGATATACAAGTATCCTGCGGAAATCTAATGTCAACAAGAACGCAACAAAATATTACTAAAATGTTACTTTTAGTTTCAACAGTTTTCGTTTCTTTGAATTTCCCCAGGTAATTTTCTTTTCAGAGTATTAAGTAGGAAAACACAATAGCTCATATAATAATTTTCGGAATAATTAGTAAAATTTTACAGTATATTTTTGAAAGTTTTTTTTTTTTTTTTTTTTTTAAATATACGTAATATAAAGAGGATTAAACACGCTCTCTAACTCGTAGGTAAACATTAGACGATGGAAACAGATTATGTTTGCATAATAATTAGTTCATTACTTTCGTTAGAATAAATAAATAAAAATCTACTTACCAAGTATACAGGGTGTTCCGAAAGTGGATAATTTGAGTAAAGTGGTATAGGAATTGATAGAGAGGGGATAGCCCTAAGTTACAAAATATGAGAATTGGAGCTAATTTCTTATTTCATTTTTTCGTAAATTTATTCAGTCAACAAAAGTGATTTCGGAACAGCGCTCCATTCAAGCATGGACAGATAAGGAGGCAAAATTTTCATGGGTGGCAAATGTTTATTTTTTCCACTATTTTTCAATGTGAGATGTATTATGGTAATCAGTCGGACGACGAACATAAAATAATCAGAAACAAATTAAAAAAAAAAAGAGATGAAAAACTGATAATGAAAACGGTTTTTCACAAAAAAAATTGCTACATGAAAATTTTCCATAATTTTTTTTAGGAAAACTTTACTGCTTACAGGCGCTGAAGTCTTGAATTCACCTCTACTTCAAAAAAAAAATCAAAAAAAAGTGCAATAAGCTATATATTACGAAAATTAACTTTATATTTCTCAAAAAAAAAAATGGTAATGTGTCAAAGGCTCCAGTATAATGATTCAATAATTGTGATGAAAATACCTAAGGCTAAAATTTTTATCTCAACAGTAATTCCCAAAAGGATAGGTACTAGTTGCGTTTACTTTTAAAACTAAGGATTGAATTTTTATTTAACCTCTAAAAGTTTGATGAAAAATGTGTTAGCACGTGTATTCATTAACATTTCATCTCCTACAGATGTTATTTGATCGATTTCAAATTCTGTATGAAGGCAAAAGTACCAGCTTAGTATTGTGCTAAATTTTTCAAGATTTTTTACATCGAAAATATGGCCTTGAATTGATACTGAATTCTTCAAATCAATCTGCAAACCAACATTCATGTAGGTTTACAATGAACTTCATTGAAAAATATTATATGCAGCTTTCAACAGGTTTTATAATTTTATCAGATTTTTTCGAGCTAACAAAGTATTTTGTTATCCATTTTTAGTCATTTTTCGTTTCATTTCGCTTTTCAGAAGGAGTTTTTATAGGCTAAATCTAGTGTTTCCAATAGGGTGGACAAAATTTCGTTTTCTTTTCAAAAGTGGAAGATGGGGTGACAATATAGTTGTTAAATGGCTTCGTAAAGATTTGCGAAAATGAGGACAAATTTTAAAAAAATTTTAAAAATTCAAGAAAAAAATCTTGTGTATGAGTGATTTAGGATTTTTTGCTTCCAAAAATCATATTTTATCGTGGGCCCAACAAACAAAAAAAAAAATAAATAAATAAGTAAGCATCTACAGGGTATGGTCTTTTCCTCCATCACAAATATATACATTTAATTATTCAGGAGCCCTTCCAGCCTGGTACCCACCGCCTCAGCGGGGGCCCAGTTGGCAATTGCTCATTTGCTGACCGTTAAATGGGCCACTAGTTATATGTTGGCAAAAGATGTTATTGTTTAACGAGAAGATATACCAAATCGTCGCAGCGTGTCATATTTTTGTGTCACATAACAATGAATTTATTTAAATTTTTTTTTTCAGTTTTGTCAATATAAAAATGTTTACTTTTTATTTTAATTTTTAATTCAGATTTTTTAGGAAATAAAACAATATTTCAATTGAGTAGGAATAGGTTTTTACATATTACCTGCAATTAAATATATTTTTTTTAATATTTCAGTTAATTGACATAAATATTTCAGTTTTTTTTTCTTTTCCTATCATTTTCCCCATTTTAAGCATGATTAATATTTTTTTACGAAAAAGAAATTAAGAAGAAGTAAAAAGAGTTACTATCAATTTTTCGTACATTATTGATGTCTAAAAATTATTTACTTATTTACAATATAGCGAACACAGTTATCCATTGTTGTGCATTTGCTATAATAATGAAAACTTATGCTTAAATATTTCTCAATAATAATTTTAATTAGGTTGGGAATGTGGTTGCTAGTTCCCAGACTCATCACTATTTAGTATATACAGGATGTTCCATTTTAGGTGCACCACTCGCAAATTGCAAATAGGTCAACTCAAGTTACATACATGTATCATGGTTTGCCTGCCTAAAAATTGGAAGGGGCCGAGACATACCAGCTTGAAACAAAAAAATTAGCTCACAGTAATCATGAAATTGAAAAATTTACATCACGCGGACTATAAACGATAAAACTTTGCGACTTGCTTTAGCATGTGAGGTATACAATGACATTTCTCTGGTGTAATAATGGGGGGTAGGAGAGCTAGATGAGGAGATATGAGGAAATTGGTCGCGAAAAACATGTGGAAAAAAGAGTGAATTTTTTAATTTTTTGTAAATAACTTTTGAAATTATCCTATCAAGACCCCTCTTTAAAAATTTTCTATCGATGAGAAATGTCACAAAATGTGGTAGTTGAGTCGAATGGTCGAAGCTGAAAAATTTTAAAAGGTCATTTTATGTTTAAATTTAGATGATATAAAACCTTATTCAAATCTTGATGAAAGAGCATTAATTTAAGCTATTTTCAAAAATTAATTGTTACTGGATAATTTATAGGTGGTGTGTGGTACATGGACTTAATGTATGCACTTTTGGGCTCAGGAAAATACGCTTGATGTTAACCTTATAGAGTTTCCAATGTATCACATTCCTGGATCAAAATGAAATCAATTCTAGTCTTAAATGTATCATAAGTTACTTAATCAAGGATCCCTGTAAAACAAACATCAAGCATTGACATCTCTTACATTTTTTGGGCAATTTTCTCCCTTCATAATCATCGGTCTATCGAATGCTTGGCCTCACTTCATTCGCTCAAGTTTTTTCTTCAATTTGAAACCAAGATATAATTTTTATAATTAAGAAATTGATTTAGTTCACTTTTGGCGTTGTTAGCCATGTTAGACTAAAAAATTTTTATTGATAAAATATAACTTTTACAATAAAACGCCATAAATTAGAAAAATTATACAAATTACATAAATGGAGGGGAAGGGAGAGGGAACCAGAAAATGCTATCAGCATCCTATCCATCAAGAATAGGCGCCACATACTCACCCACCATGTGCATGAACGCAACAGCACCCGCATTCTTCATCTCTACTGGCAGATTATTGTAAGCGTGAGCTGCGAGATAGTGAAACTGGGAGCGCGATCTTGATCTCCGCCAGTTAGGAAGGTGAACAACACCAGACGCAGCACGTCTAGTGCATCCACTCCCCACCACGAAGCCAAAAGTATCTCTGTACTTATGCATAAAGATGAGCACAGTAGCCAAGTGTAGTTGCTTCACCTTAAGAACACCCAGGGAACGGAACACCGGCCGAGATGGCGCATCCCAGCGTTCACCAACCACCAGCCGAGCGGCTCTTTTCTGAAGCATCCGCAGGGGCAGAATCCAGCATGCATCAGCGCCACCCCAGACCGAAATACCATACCTCAGAGTGCCCTCAAATACAGCAACGTAAAACCTACGTAAATGAGCTCTCGAAACCAAACCAGTTAAGTATCGAATAAGGTACATAGTTTTTCGTAATTTTTCACGTAGAGCTAAACAGTGATATTCCCATGACAGACATGCATCAACACAAACACCAAGGTGTTTATGGCTCGCTACCTGAGCTAATGGAGCACAGGAACAGGAATCACCGCAATCTCTGCCATGGAAAAACACTCTGCCACTCAAGTCATGAATGTAACGGTGTTGCAAAGCAAAAACTACCATTTCGGACTTGGAGGCATTCACTTTTAGCTTGCGGCTCTCAAACCACCCCGAAATAGCAGTTACTGAAGAGAGAGTTCGAAGAATTTCGTGGCTTGATTCGTGAAGAAAATATACAATTACATATTTTTCTCGCTCCTCTATTGTAAGGTAGGGGGTATGCAACAAAGCCTATCATCTCCTCATTTTAATCATACACTCGTGGAACACCTTGTATGGTTTTTGATAAATTTAAATTATCGTTCACATGATAAAATACTATTCAATATAATAATGTAGTTAAATGGAGTAACTTGTTTTTTAATTTGCAGTTACCTCATCCGATTATACATATTTTTCCGATTTTCTATATGGCAAGCTGAAACACCCGCGAGATATTTATGGTGCGCTCAACAAATATTCATGCTTTTATACTACACGAACTTTAGCATAAATTTCTTACTTTACAGTATGTGCGGTATTACCTTCAGACGTTGTTTATTTCAACTGTTGAGAAACTTCTTCAAACGTTTGACATCGTTTAGATGTGTCACGTAATGTTTAAGTTTATAACAGTTACGATATACGTAATATCTTTACTTGTAAATTGTAAATATGTACCTCATAGTTATACTTTTCCTAGTCACATGTGTTTAATTTCCCACGTTACATTTCGAAGGTAAATGTTTATGCTAACTGATTGTGTCTCTTTTAGATTTGATGTATATTACCATATTATACTGCACTTTTGATTCTTCAATAACCATAAATCCACTGAATGCTATATCATAACGACATTTTTATTTTAATACATACCTATATTATTTCTTACCACATCATAGTAACTAAGTATATCAGTTATTTTCAATCTTTATTCACTATTTCCATATGTACATTTTTTCATTCCTTGTAATAAATTTTTTTATTTTTTCATTTATTTACTTCTCGAAGGAATGACAGAACGAAAAAACCCTGATAGCTATTTTCCTAGTATTTAATACTTTTTCGTTTTCTATATTCAATTTTTTCCTTTTTCTGATTATCAAAAATGCCAGACAAAAAATCG
Organism: Phenacoccus solenopsis; assembly: GCA_009761765.1. Classification (NCBI taxonomy): domain Eukaryota; kingdom Metazoa; phylum Arthropoda; class Insecta; order Hemiptera; family Pseudococcidae; genus Phenacoccus; species Phenacoccus solenopsis. Next base: position 32,101,999 of record CM019754.1, on the reverse strand, counting down.
AATATGTCAAATATTTATCGAATGGAATTAAGCCCTCTTTCTTGGCTGTGAGCTGAAAGTAGTCAATATACGATGTTTACTTAATAGCCGCGTCTTTCAATTTTATGGAGAAAATTTTTATACGAATTATTTTAAAAAAAGAACAAAGTGTTTTGAAGAGGACCAGCATGAAATATTCGTAATACTTATTTCCGTTTAAATTACCTGTTTATGTTGATGTAGCAATTTTCTTCAAAAGAATAAGTAATATATTTATTTGTTGAATATTTTTCATACTTAATTTTCATCGTATATTGTGGAAAATAATAATGTAGCAAACTAGACCTGTACAAAAGAAAATTCGGCTCAGGAGCAGGAGTAAAATAAGTAAAAGGAAAACCTCTCATTGAAAATAAAATAAGATGCTTAACTCTTGATATTTCCATCAAAAATAGTATAAATTCGTACGAAAAAAATCGAGCCAAAGAAATTCTCCTTTTGTCCCTCTCTAGTTATACTCGGTCAAAAGATTGTAGCCCCTTCTCAGATTACAACTTCGTAATTTCCTTTCGCGAATAGCAGATAAAATGAAAAAAAAAAATGAAACATTATTATAAGAAAAAAGTATAAAAATTCATATCATTATCCTCTTAGCCCCTCTGAGACCTTTGTGCGATTGATTAAAGACTTTTATAAAATGTGACCACTGACTAATTTGAAAAAAATTCTTTGGACGTTAAAGTAAATTGTTATTTTTTTTTTTAATGAAATTTCATTCAAGCTTATATCATTAAAAAATATCTGCGAAGATAAAATAAAAATGTTTAATAATAAACTGCACGTACCGCAAATTTAAGGAGATGCGATGTAGTGTATAAAACTCGAAGTCGCAACTTTCGATGTATTAGCTCAGCAAATATAAATTTTTTGAACCTATTCGTTTTTTAATAGAGAAATAAATTATAATGTAATAAATTGGTGATCAAATTGGAAGCACTGCTACCTCTTGTTACTTTAGACTTCTTAGAGTAATGACAGTGTACAAGGTGAGGAGCTCTTATGTGACTCAAACAGTGTTGAGAGACTAACATAATATAGGTATTATACAAAAAAACAAAATACATATGAAAAACATAATTATATGTATCATTAGTAAATACATAAAATTCTATAAAAGGGAGGAACTACGTCTCTGGATACGACGTTCCTCCTGCTAGAGGGCGTAGTCTTGTTAATACAACTGTACTCAGTAGGTTGTAATAAGTTTGTAAGAGTAGTATATCCTACAGTAAAGCGTAGATAGTGTACATTCAAATCACCAAAACGAGACTGTGAAACATTAGTGGTGCAAATTTTTCATAAGTTGCTACTGCACATGCGCAAAAATAGATTTATGAAGGAAGTGTGGTGTAGAGGGGTAACCGTCATTTCGGGGGAAATTTTATCAAAGATTTTATCGAATAGCGAACTAGCCTTTGAGTATTAATAATTTAATATAGTAATATGGAGAGATAAAAGTATAGCTCCATCAGGGTTTTGATAGATAGCGTAGCGCCAACTATGAATTGTGCACTTAGTGTGCACTTGGTGTACAATACAGTGCAAAATTGTACGTTGCGACGCGTTTTCAGGTTTGCTGCGTAACATCAGTGATTAGAGGGGAAAGAGGAGTGTTGAATGAGTACCAATGAGCACTTTCCGTTTCCGTCCGACCTCTAGTAAAGGGACGTTAGTGCACATCAAGTGCACAATGCGCATCTGATATAGCCCCCTCTATCAGGTCCCTTGATGCGTAATGCCAGGAGTATGGCTTTTATCTCTCGATATTACTATGTTATACTCAAAGCAACTAGCGAAGTGGATAGTTTCAACAATTCGAGCATGCGCAGTATAAGCTTATGAAAAATTTGCACCACTAATGTTTCACCGTCTCGTTTTGCTTAATTGAATGAATCTCCCATTATAATTTATAAGGATTTCAAAATTTTGAAATTTGTGATCAATACGCAGCCCTCATAAATCAGGTAATAAAACTAAATTCGATTTTGATGCACTGGAATATTCGTAATACCTATTTCGTGACTTTCCTTCATTCCTCAAGAACACACGGGTTGAAAAAAAAAGGAATTTCAACTAAGACTAGTTTGGGGCGAGGCGCATGACGCCCCTCGTCGAATGGGTAAATATTGCTTCATCCGCTTTCACCTATCGCCGCAACTGCCAATATCATTCTCAGTACTGCCTAATACCATACATTACATGGATACAATACAACAGGATGGTCTATGTCGATCACATATTTCAAGAAATATTTTCTGTAAACTAGGGCGACAATCGATGATAATAACGGCCTTTATATCAAAGTCGAGTCCATTAGCCTATGAAAAATCGATTATTAGAAAAGTAACTGATTTCAATTTTTTGAGAAGGTTTAAGCTGGAAAACACGCATTTTTGAGTTTGGTACTATAGCGATACATTACTGAAAATGGTTGAATTACGTGTTCCTTCTATTCAATAGCGCAACTAGTTTTTTTTTTCTTTTTGGAGGGGCTATTGGGGGCCGATGAAATAGAACTAAGTACAGTTACACTTTTGTAATGGTATGGGGGTGGTGGATATGATATATAGATTAAGTAGGTATATGAGATTTTAAAATTGAAATATTAAAAAATTAGCTATCAAGATGAGCTAACAGATGGACTCGAATGAAGCAATAATGGGCAATAGACTTCGATTACCTGCACCTGTTCGATTACGAAAAGGAAATTACATGTTGAACAATTCCAATCTCATCCTTCTTCCAACTTTTTGACTCAACAGCTTAATAAAATGCTTCTTTACTGCTTACCTCAAAATAACTCATCATCTCATCAAGTTGTCAACTCAAAATAATGCACATCAGCGTGAATTTTCATGCAAGAAACGAAAGTATAGTACACTACGAATGATGTCACCATAACAATAATATAACTTTGTTACACATAATACATGAATATCAGTACGAAAATAAAGAATAATAATAGAACGTTTTACAAAACAGAAAATTTAGAAACAGTAGTTCTGAAAAACGAAAAATTTTAGAAACCGTAGATTCGATGAATTATTGGCAATAGCTACAATAAAAACACGACACTCACCACGCACCAATTTCAAAAGTTCACAAGAATTACACAATACGAAAATCTGACGAAAAGGAATTCATTCCATTTCAAAATATTTCGAATTTTTCATAGCTTTTCACACTTTTCACGACTTCAAAAAAACATTTTTCATCCGAACTGCGAACTGAAATTTGAAATCAAACGACTGGGTGACCAAACACGTGCTAAATGCCGCAAACCGTAGTTGTTATCATTTTTGAAAATGTTAGTGTAGTTTGCATCTTAAGAAATATTTCCATTTTGCATGGCTAATCTTCAAATACTTAAGCAGAAAATAAAAAAAAATGCAATTCAAATATGAAAAATACCTAAACCATTCTATTATGATCTCAGATTAACAAATGAATGAAAAAAATGAAATAAATATTTAAGTACCCGAAAGGCATCAGCTTAGTATCAATCAGGAATTCGTTCTCTCCCTACTCCACAAATTTGTTTTTGTTTGTGTTCATTGATGTTTTGCTAAAGTTTTGCTTGATCGCTAGAAAATGATAAAAAAAGTCATGATTTTAAAATAATTTACTTAAAAAATCATTTCTAATGAATTATTGTAATTGTTAAAGTATCCATTATTATTACTTTGTGTAATCACGATGTACAGTTTTCATAACGTTAACGTACTCTTCTTGAGAACATTTTTAGCCAAAGAAACGTAGCGTGGTTCTTATCAGGTATCCGGTGATTTTTCAATTCTGACTCATTCACATCTTTCTACGCATTTTCAAACATTCCTACAGAATATGGCTGTTAATCAAAAGCCAGAAGTAATTCTACTCCATGCAGAAAATCACCGTAGTACATTCTATTTACCGTTGAAAAGAAGCGAACGTATCAAGGTTGGTAATAATTCACTCATAAACCCTCTATTTCCTTCGCCATTTTATTATATTACTTGTCTGGTTATTTGCAGTACACTTGTTTCAATGTTTCCAAGAATTACGTGGTGTTTGGGGCTACTAGTGGTGGTTTATATACATTTAAACGAAACCCTTATAGTTTCTGGCAACTTATTCCTAGCAAAGTATGTAATTTTTTAATATTGTTATTAACGCTTTATAGATATGTATGTATTTATATCGCAACTGTATCAATTTTCTTTAGGAAAGCGTAGTCACTCATGTAGCTATTTCATCGTTCGAAAATTTCGTAGCTTTTGCCACCAATAAAGGTATCATATGTGTTTTGGAATTGAATGAAAGTAGTTGCGGGAAGCTAGTTATGCGATCTGACGACCTCAGTGATTCGGAGATCACGGCATTATGTTGGACTGACGACAATAGTAAACCGACTCTTTACATCGGTGATAGTAATGGCCGAGTGTCGTTTTTGAAATTATCTTTTCTAGTGAGTACAACCATTGAAAGAAAATGTGTAATTTTCCTTTATTTACGTCCAATTACAAAGTAAAAAATTTCGTATTAATTTCAGAGTAAAAATATCCTACATCTACCAACCACTGTATTCATGACAGTAGATTCGAAAATAGTGCAGTTATGTTGGCTCTACGATTACCTACTAGTTTCCACTTTATCCAGATGCTATTTATGCGATACAGTAAAAGAGCAATTTAAACAAATCGGCCATCAATTGCGAGACGGTCTGTACGGCGCTTGTTTCACCAAAAATGAGAGTAACGTTAGAATTTTTTGCGCTAGACCAGGATCGCGACTTTGGGAGGTGAATCTCGATGCTGTCGTTCACAGCACTCATCAGTTCAAGCAGCAACTAGCTGTACCGCCGTCTACATTTATTTCCATTTATGAAGAGCCGAAGATCATTGGTAAAGAGCAAAATAAAACCGAATGGTCGGCTCAGTCTTTCAATTTCATTAAGCTTTACGATTTACTTGGTAGATATATATTTACGTATAAAAAAGACGGTATTTATATTCTGAACGTTGATATGGCCAATATCCTATTCTGGAGTAATCACTTTAACGATATCGTCGACGCTCAGTGTATTAGTAATACGATTTTTTTATGGACATCGAGCGGAGATTTACATGAATTGATTTTACTACCGGTAGAAAAATGCCTCCTGAGTTTATATTTGAAAAAGCATTATTCTTTATGCGTTGATATCATTTGCTTGTATTTCGATCGACTAACCCAAGAAGAACAATTAAGCAATTTACTTCCCCTACGGGACTTCGAATACGCGGAAATAGATTCGGAAAAATCCGAAGTATTCGCTAATTTCAAAGAAAAATTAAAATCAGTTCCTATCAGAGGAGTCGAATTGAGCTCCGGCATTTATATGGTAAATAATACCCATTTATCGAGTCGATTACTCGATGACGCCAAATTACTGTCGACCCATAAGCATCGATCTTTGCATCGATGCGATTCCGAAGAAAGTCGTAAACGATCTCATAGTCTGCCTAGTGATTTAAAAAAGAATCACGATGCAGAAGAAAAAACATCCGGCATTACAGTGGCATCTGTAACGCAGGAGCTATTGGCTTCTGATAATCTGTATTTAGAAATGGGCTTATACAGTTCTCCTTACTTAACTTTAGCTTCATACGATATTTTACAAGATAGTTTCGCAGAATTGGGAGCTAGCTTTTCGGAAAAAGTTACTGAAAGTTCTAAACAACTGAAAGAAAAATGGCAATTTTTGGAAAATAAATTGAATTTTTTGCGCAATAAAACTCCCGACGAAAATTACGTAAATCGTCAACGTCTCATGAGTCAATACGATAGCGAAAAAATAAACGCGAATGAAGAAGATAGCGAACCTATCGTTGAAATAAGAAAAAAGAAAACCATTCAAGTTGAGTTTGATTTTTCCTCAATTATCGCCAAATGTGATCAAATAGACGATTCGGACGATACAGACGTCGATAGCGTTATAGACCTTTTGAATTCCGTAGTGGACGAATTTTACAACGTTTCTGAGAAATTAGGACTGAATATTAACTCATCTTATTCTTGTTTCCCTTTTAATTCTATGCCTCAAAAATATATCCTAAAGTTGAGAAAAATTTTTAAGATTTTTTTCAAAAAAGAAAACCTAGTGAAATGGTTCGATAGCGAATCGTTCTCGTTGCAGATTCAAAATATGACCTGGATTGATAAATATCCGATACTCTTACGCGAAATATTTTCGCCGGACGAATTACAGTTGGATTTTCAATTGAGTAAAATTTTATCCATATTCTCCGAATTACTAAACGCTTCTACTATTTTAGAAATCGTTAAATCATTCGAGCTTTCTTGTTATTACATGTCGTTTTGTTACATTGTGAAATATTTTCAAAGCGGCGAAGTTCTTGAACGAAATAACTACTCGAATGCAAAACACAACCAGTGGCCTTTACCTGTGTATTTGAACACCATGTTATTGATGATTAGCCTCGATCAAATCGAAGTATTCTACGAAATGGGCGTGAAAAAGAACGTAGAAGCTTGCGACGTCGCATACATGATGCTGCATTTGGAAACCAATAAACCGGAGAGCGGCGATAAATATAAAGAAATATTGTTAACTTATATACAAAGAATTTCCGACCAAGAAACCAGCTGTTTCAAAGACATCGGTGTGCTTTGTCTGACTATCAAATTAATGGTATCATTGAACGATAAATTCGAATCATATTGCGCCTCGTGTTGGTTCTTATTACCCCAACAGACGACCAAGGTGAAATTTTTATCGTTAGGGTACCTGTTGATGAATTATTTGTGGAATATTTTGGAAAACGAATTCACCAGAGTTACCACTACGGCAGACGGCGAAGGATACCCTTATCAATCATTACTGTTGTTTGAAAGATTGTTAAATGACAGGGAATACGAACCGTTGACTGATATTTGTTATAAAAACGTACTAAATTGCCCTCATCTTATATGTAATAATTTGAAAACTTATATTCAAGATATTGTGCTAGATAATCTTCGCTGTTTATTGATTGTGTTTCATTTAATATGTAGCTTATGTCGTCGAATTCCTGAATTATGGAAGTATTTGCCGACGTTGCAGAAAAATAGTAAATTGAAATTGTTGCATGTGCAGCATTTCTTGCAATTAGGAATGATCGATGAGATAGAAAGGTACTTTAAAATAACGAACGCCGAAGATGGGCAGAAAATTTTGAATATGAATGCTACTTTGTGTAAGGGTAATTGTTTGAATTGCGGTAATAAGATGCCGAGTAGTGGTGATCTATCGTGGAATCAATTGGCTGTGTTTATATTGCGCAATTTGGACGTGGAGACTACGTTGAAAATATTGAGCGAGTTCCCGGAGAATATTATTTTGGATAAAAGGTACTTCTTATTTCTTAATTTGGGTAAAAATTAGAGAAGTTAACGTTAGATTTGTTTTTTACGAATACATGGTGATGGTGTACTTTAAAAAAAATCATTGTTATCATTTTTAGCTGAGTTTTTAACTTACATACGATACGTATTGCCTTTGTCGGTTTTAGATCTCTGCTGGGGGGGGGGGGTTAGTTCCATAAAGTCAAGTGGGAAAGACAGTAAATTGTTTGAAATTACCAAAAAGTTGATGTGTACCAAAATAATGTGTTGAAGTTATTTCCGCTCGTTACATTTTTAATTGAAGAATCACTTTAAAAAAACCTCTTGGGAGTTAGACACCTAACCACCCCCTCCCCCCTAAAAACGGCTATGGCTATTATAGTCTACCTAATTTGTGAATGGAGGTCGGACAATTTGTAATCATCTGGCGTATGTCCAAGTTTTTAGTGTATATAAATTTTTTTCCCTCACGCGTTGCACCAGGAATATTCATGAAAATCGGATGGTGTTGATAGTTCACGTGCTTTGGTAATTTTCATTTTTTATTTTATTTTTTTTTTTTTTTTTTTTTTTTATTTTTTAAGAAGAACCCATTTATACGTGCTGCCTTGTCTGAGTAGTCATAAAGGTCTAAAACTTGAGTTTTTTTTTTTTTTTTTTTTTAATTTTCATCATAATATGTGTTTTTGGATCCACTTTAATCAATGTTGTGAACTAATCCCACTTGAATTTGAGTTTCTTACGCTATGCGTTAAATACATTTGATGAAAAATATGAACGACATGGTAAATCAACAATGATTTTTTTCACAGAAATTAAACACAGAGTGGTCTTAAAAATTTCCTAATAAATAATTAATATCATTAATTTTTTTGAAATTTGCAATTTCTTGGGTTTCATTTCCATTCAGTCTTTTTCAAAAATTGTAATGTACCTATCTATAGGTATTCGAATTTGAAAAATGATTTTTTTAAATATTCCAACAATTTTGTACTGATTTCAAAACTGTCCGAATGAAAATCAGCCAAAATTTCAACGCTTTACCGAATTTTTGAAAATTTTAGCATTTTACCTGGTGAAATAAAATCTTGAATTTTTAAACGATATTGAAAAAAATGTTGAGTGAAAATGTTCAAGATCCACGTTACGTGATTTTCAACATCTTTCCTTATTACTAGGGCTGAGAATAATATTCCAAAGAATATTTTTTGGTAGTACACTAGATATGGTATATCCAACATAATTTTACGTTCTATAAAATTCCGAGTCGATTAAACCCAATGTGTTCGGGAATATTTCGGCATATTTTATGTATAAATACTTATGTTAACATAAATTTAACCCTTTTTGGGGAATGTTTGGTAAGCTAAATTCGGCAATTTCTGCTGTTTTTAGAGAATATTTTAGAAAAAATTTTTAAAACAGGTTAAAACTTCCGAAGTGAAAAAAAAAAATTAATTAAACCTGTTAAATTCTGTAGAAAATCTAATCACCCGTCATATAATCTCGAATCGCGTGTTCCCGTTATTTTGTGAAAATTTCGTCCAGTTTTTCTTACATCTTTTATATTTTAGCATATTCCGCATTTTTAGGGAATATTTGTGCACATTTTACATTTTTTAGGGAATATATATCTCAGCTCTACTCATTACTTATGAAACTTGAGTTCACATATGGAGGTAGAAACCTCAAGGTGTTGAGCATTCCCAAATTTTTTTCACAAATGATTGTTTTAAGTTTTCTACTAAGCACGACAAGTACGATTAGGTAAAAGCACGAAAATTATTTAATAAATTTAAACAATTTAGAACTCCTCTAGTTTATCTTAGATTTTAAACATTTGACTTTTTGCTTCTATTCTAGCTCAAGCTTCATTGGTCATTAGGGTGGATAAAAAAAAAATCTTGGATTTTCACCAAATTTAGTGAGGTGGTTTACTTTGAGTGGAAGATCTCCCAAAAAAATTTTGAGTCCTCTAGATGAAAGGAAAGGGGAGCAGGAAGTCTCCAAAGTGCATCACCATTTGAAAAAAACGCTGTTTTTTGTGTTTCTTAGGCAGTCAAAATGGCGTGCGAAAGCTTTTTTAGCATTTAAAAGGTGCAATTTGAGTTTCTGAATCTTCCTAGACCATCGCCATCCTTATTGGACGATAATTCAGACTGCTATAAGGGGGTCAAAAAGTTATAGATAGCGATATTTCAATATTATGAAATTTTCGCCAACTCTGCATTAATTATTTTTTGAGTTGGTAATTTGATCAATTTTTTCTAAAAGTTCTAGTAGCTTATTAGGAGGAAATTTTTGAAAATTTTCTGTACCAGTGCAGCCAGTAATGGATCGCAATGTTCTAATATCGTGAAAATTTCACTAGCTTTGAATGTATCACCCTATGTTACATTAGCACCCAACTAACTTTTTGCACGATATTTGAGCGTCTTAGATTCATTTGATAAAAAGTGTAAACAACTCAAGAAATTTCGTGATCAACAACATTCTGAAAAAGTCGATTTTTGTGCTCAGTACGCTGACGTTTTGATAATATATTGTTTTCATTGTTTTGCTTCATCATATGAGATGATTACTCATAATTTGAAAAATGTTGGTAGTTGTTTAGATCTCCTTTAAGTGAATGGCCATTTTAAGTAAAATGTAAAATTTATAATCCAAAACAGATATCTCAACGGCTAAGAGTAGTGTGAAATTAAAATTTGTCAAGTTGTGATAGTTTATCATTTTAGTGAAAACTAAGCTGAAAATAAAAAAGAAATTATGGTATGGGATGAATTAAAATATTGAACATTTTCTTAAATTCTTCAATAATCAGTTGGAACTTTTAATTTTACTTGCAGTTTTTATCGAGCAGCAATTCTAACCTCGATACCTGGTATTCCAGTTGACCAAAGAGATCAAGTGATGGCATCCGTCATCGATCATTTTGATGTAAATCCAGTATCCTCCGATGTAAGATTTGATCTGAATATGTATTCGATCTCGTAATTTACAACTTAGACATTTATAAAATATTTTTTCTTTCCTCAGGTTCACGATAAATTACGCGAAACATTAAAAAACGATAAATCGGATCGACTATTGAAAATCAGGCCATCGAGTACAAATCACTGGGGTATTTCTGTGAATGTCGATGATGATAACCAGGCGATTTGTTATTGCTGTTCGTTACCTTTGTTCTCTAAATCGCTAATCAAAGAGGATAACGGTGGAATTATGGTTTTTTCTTGCAATCATACATATCACACTGTGTGCTTAAAAAATAAAGATTGCACTGCCACCTGTCTAGTTTGTGATCGATTTTTACGATAGATGATTTTTTTAATGTAGAAATTTAAATAGATAATTATGTATTTCTGGCCTACACGATAGTTTCGTGAGAATTATCATTTTTTGTTCAACTAGTCAAGATAAAACGTATATCACAGTACGTAATATGTGTAATGAATATAATTTGTAAATTTGTATTTATATTTTTCTATAATTTATTAAATTCATTGACCCATTGTTAATGGAACAAGTTACCTATCTGTTTAGTTTATTGTGTAGTACAATTTTTTTTTCGATCGTTTTTTTCCACAATTTTTTTTTCGTTTAAAAGTAATCGTACGGTATTATGGATAATCATTGCTTCCGATTGTTTAGTTATTTCATTATTATTCGTTTTTATTAGTGATTTGTTTAATTTTTCTAATTTACTAGTCAAGAATATTTATCATGAGCTCAAATTTCATCTATTCTGTGCCTTCGTGATACTCTAAATTGAATTTTTACAATTATTTTTTTATTATTTCTGTAATGTTAACTTTCTGATATCGTATGTTATTTGTTATTATGTAATATTTAATCATCCACTCGTGCGAAGGTATAAGAATGATTTTTGATGAAACATTTTTCTCGTAAATTTGTGAGCTGATACGCTGAAATTTTCTATTCTTCCATGATGGAGAGGAAGAAAAATGATTTTTAAATTCAAATTACACATTTAGGCGTAATGTTTATCGCAAATGGGCGATATTGTTGTGCGAGAATTTATTTACACAAGTGCGATGGAACTTTACGCAGTTTCTATCGTTAGCTACTGTCAGGTATAATATACGGATGCTAGAGTAAAACTTTTCGATGATTTTTGAATATTAGGAAATTTTTCTTTCAATTTGACCAATATATTATTTAATTTATTCGAAGTACTATTTTATCCTAATTTAGAATTATTTAAATTTTTGAATCTGCTTGGGAATACCGTATGAAGATTTTCTGTGTAGCTGGAGTGATGATGTGCGTATATTACAATGAATGACAAAAGCAAATAGCGTTTGCAGATGTTGGTATTTGTCTTCGTGAAGTGTAATGTAAACGAGCGTCGAATTGGATTTTAATTTCAATTTGTCCACGTTAAGCTTCATTAGTAAGTTCGTATATGTTATCATGATGTTGAAAGCGATCATTGTATTTGTGTTGTATTTTTTCGAACAGGTTCGTACCTACCTTCTTTTCCTTATTGTAATTCATGTTTCGCTTTGTTCTTCGCGATTTTACCATTTATTAAATAAATGTTTTTATGAATTTGGATTGTTCAATTTTTTTTCAAAGAATTCGTAGAAGAGAGTTTTATTAAGGATTTGAGGGTTAGGAAATATTTGGTAGAGTTGAAAAACAATAAACTAGATTTATTGATCGGAATTTTTTTCTGAGGATTTCGCTGTTCGAGGTGTTTTACGAAGCATTTGGTATCGTGTAATGTGGCAACTTGAATTTTGTTAAAGGATGCTGAAACCTGCTTGCGAGTACAATTACCCTTTAACTTATATTATTTTTCAGAAATTCGCTTTTGCTTTGCCTATCAATGCAGATAATGCCATTGAAACTCTCGTAGAGGGAGAGTATTCAGCAGACGCTAACAGAAATATTTTTGAAAGGAATCCTGCACCATATGTGCCAGAGGTACCATTTATCGTAACACCAAATGGAGATAATGCCCCTTATCCCCTACAATTGCCTTCATTAAATAGCCAATTTGGTACAAATGGTTTACAAAGCGAGTTCAGTGTTGGCCTCAACGTGCCTTTTTCAAGTGGTCAATTAATCAATCCCAATGGCTTTTACAATATCCGTGGTGTGGAAGAAAACTTCCCTGCGTCGGACCCAAATGGTAAACATTTTAAAACTGAAACCTTCGATACTACATCTGTTGGCGGTCAAAAACATTACGAGAATGGTCAACTTGTGGAGCAAATTCCAAATCCACCCCAAATGACAGAACAGGATGGAAATCCAATTCCAATGAATAATAATCTACCGTCAGAGCAACCGCCCATTCAACAGAAACCACAGCCATCTACACCGCAGCAAACACCTGTACAACAACAAGAGCCTATGAAACAACAGCCATCGTTACAGAAGCAGCAGCCACTTGTACAACAACAGCCAATTGCGCAGCAACCTCAGCCAGCGAATATTAACACTCAACAGATGCAACAAGGTGGTACTCCACAGGATATTATGAAGGTGTCTTCAACAACCGCAGCTTCCAGCACTTTCAGGAAACAGGAGAATGGGCAACCACCTGAGGTGGTGCAAACGGCTGGAATTTCCCATGTGAATTACGATTCCACTAGACCAAACCCAGTTAATGGAGGATTCGTTGCAACAGGCGAATACATTCCGGATGCAAATTATCCTAATCAAGGGTACCACTCTTTTTCTCAAGGTTTATATGCGGATCAGTTACAGTTGCATTCGCAACCACAATATTCACCACCACAACCACAAAATCCACAACCACAACCTTATTCACAACCGCAACCATATTCACAGCCACAACCTAATTCGCAACCGCAACCATATTCACAACCACAACCTTATTCGCAACTGCAACCAAATTTGGAATCACAACAATATTCGCCACAAAATCCTTCTAATTTTAATATTCAACCGACTAGATTATATCCTCAACAAGTAAATCCCCAACTTATGAATAGTCAACAAACGGGAAGTTGGCAGAATCAGAAAATTCCCTTCAACTATCAAAATTACCAATTAGGTCAGCAAATTCCTACTCAGGCTATACTTAGCGCAGCCAGCAAACAAATGAGTAATTTGGGACAGTTACCAAATCACGCAATTGGAGCGATTAACAACCTCTTCCAAATATTTCCCAAATTAGCGCAAGACGTAGTCAATGATGGATTAAATTTGATTAGAATACCTTTTGATATGGGCGACGCGGCACTTGAGAAGTTTGTTACGGATCTAGACAATGTACATTTTAATAGATTCGTGCAGGCACCAGCCCAAGGCGGTAGAGCAGTTATAGGAACTATTCAAAATATTTTTGATCAAATGAACATGCAACCGCAGGTGCGCAACAAATAACTTTCGCTGTATGAAAATATTGCCGATTTTTGTTTTTTGCCAGTTTCATCTTCTCTATGTCTCGAGAGAAACATTCCAACTTATAAATTATTAAACACACGATTATTAATTAGTTTCTAATTTTTAGCAAGTGGTGGCTGGATTAGTTCGGAGAGCACCACAATCATGGATGTTACCAGAAGTTGATTTGAGCTCATCATACGATTCAGCGCAGAGGAAATTGAATGAAATGAAAACTCAAATTTCCAGTAGATTTCCATCACTATCGTTTTCTCGAGTGAGTAAATCTGCGAACAACGATTTATTTTGTGTACTATCAAATATGTATAAGAATACAGTTTCATTCATGTGATTTTTTGTAGATCTCCTCATTCATTCCGAGTCCACAGTTACCTTCATTCCCACAAAATCCAATGGTATCTCAACCAGCATTAAACGGAGAACCAGTAGTAAAAGCTTTTAGTTCTTCGATTTCAGAAAGCACTCAGTCTTCTTCGATAAATGGTGCTCCACCGGAAGTAGCCCATCAAGCTCAAGGTTTCACTTCCGAGTACGATTCAACCAAAACTAATGACCCGTTTAAAGCTGATGCAGTCGCTTTGGAAAGCTATATACCGGATATGAGCAACCCAACTAAGGGTATTTTCAGAGGCTATGAAAATTCTTATCCTCCGAAAAAAACAGATGCATAGGTAATAATAAGCAATCAATTTAAAATTGGAGGACATGTACTTACAGTCCATTTCAGTAGGTATATGTTCGAATCAAATAGTTATAATTTAAAACACAGTTATCATTTATTCATTTTCTTTACAAAACATACTACTCTTCTTCATGTAAAAGTACCTGATGTTGAATTACCTATCTTATTTTTTTTTTAAATTATACAAAACATTATCCGCATTAAACCTCCAGGGTAGTACCTATCTGTGTATTTTAAGTCCATCATACAAATGAAAGATGGAAATCTAAAAGTTGGTACCTATAATTTTTTTTTTACGAAAATACAAATAAGGACAGCAACGAATTAGCTATAGGTACTTGCATTATTTTCTGAATACAGAATTACGATTACAAATACCCCGAAAAAATATATTGTAGCTGTAGTATATCTTATTTATAAAACTAAGTAATGTTTTTCGAAGTTACTTTCTTAAAATTCATTAATCGCTTCTTTAGAATTTAGTTAGATATAACGATGAATTAAAAAACACATGAATGAACAATGCATCCAAAATAAATAAAAATATGAATATTGTTTTCCTCAGCTCATTCTTTTTCATACTCATTATTTATTCGTCGAAGAAGTAGATACCTATATGCTTCATGCTTGAAGAAACTGATAAACTCGGCGAACCCTTGCCTACCACTTGCCTCTTCAAGATGAATTGTAATGAATTTATTGCATTAACAATTCTAATACAAATAACCCGCATCAGTGCCCCTTTCGGCGCGAGCGATGCGGGGATCACCTTCACTACATATTAATACTTATAATCTAGGAAGATGAAACATAAAAAGAAAAAAGAAAGAGAAATACATTTCATCATTTCATAAAGGAAAAAAAATCAACCGTTACGAAGTGTTTATGAAGATTAAAAGAAGCCTAAAAGTGAGGTAAAGTATTTGAAACTTCAGTATGCGATGAAAAATGTACAAGATTTTAACAGATATTGAGGTTTATTTTTCAAAAAATTTAATGTTAAATGATAACTCAGATCACAAGAAGTTGGATTAACCAGCAGAAATAATAAATATTATTTAAATTGATCCTTAAAATTGGTAGTATTTTTCAATACGTCTACCAAAGTCTGAAATAAGGGCCATTACAAAAATATGGGCCTTAAATACATTGACAAGGTGTTTCTGCGTTGATTTTTCGTGGAGAGAGGCGGAGAATATTGTTTAAACATGTTAATACATTATAAATTAGGTAGGTGCCTACCTAATAAAATGTCAATCGTATTATATTTGAAAATAGGAATTAAAAAATTGATGAGAAAAAACGCAAACTTACTTACTCAATCAAAAATAGGCACTATAATTTCTCAGAAAACTTATATCCTAATAATCTATTTTCTATGAGGTATAAAGTGCTCTAAAAACGAAGTTTTCCATTTCAAGAGCGGCTTGAAAGTAATGTATGAAAAATAAACTCAAGGAAGTCCTAAATCAAAATACCCAAGTGTATAACTCAATACACTAATAAAAAAAGAAGAAAAAAATGAGTAATAAGAAGCAAAATAGAAACAAATGAAAGTACCAAAAAAAAAATGCCCTGGTCTATTTTCATTCCATTTCCATTATAAATCCACTTTTAATTTCCTATGCATTATTTTTTATGAAATCACATTTTCAAGACTGTTAGATGAATGGGAATTTACCACAAAAGTAAAAAGTGGAACAGATACTTTCTTCGATTGAAAAATTAAAATAATAAAACTAAAAAAAATTATTTTTTCATCATCACTTAACAAAAAATTAATATTTTTTAAATATTCTCTCCAACTCTAACCTTATTTTCTTTTTTATGAACTACCATACAACCTTCATTTTTTCATATTATCCGCTGAATTTTGATAATATTAAAATATTTCAACGATTTCGTAAGTTTTAAGAAGCACTAATCTTTACACAAGTTTTCAATTGATGATGCATGCTCAAGTTATTTCCTACATAGACAGAATTGGCAGAAATGACCACCAGCTTTCCAAAAAATGCAGACGGGTACAAATTAGGGAACTTAACTCCAAAATGTACTAAATATTACACTAATTTTACGTTCCCGTTGAATAGCTATTCACGAGTAATTGCTCATTTCGGAACAAAAAAAAACTCAACATAAAAATTAGATTTGTTGTTGGTGGGAAGGAGGTGAGAGGGTATAGAAACCATATAATATTCGCCTCCTCAAATTTCTTGACTAGAAAGTACCCGTGCTTTGTCTATTTAAACATTTCGTTCAACTATCATCTAATAAATTGTCCCTGATATTTATTTACATTGTTCATTTTTTTTCATATACTGATAGGTACATCTTACACTATTGCGGTAATAAACTGAAACAATTTTTATAACTTCTGCGATCGTATCACATTTATTCAGGTGTATGTAACATTGAAAGTAACTTTCGCTGTGTAGAAATTTCAAGGTTAAATGTAAGGCCTACCATTCAAGTACATACATTCTACGACGACACATCATCGCTTGATAAAATTCTACGTGCATCGATGAAATTTAATTTTCATTTCCAAAACATATTTGAATAATTAATTGAAAACTTTTTCACGTCTTATTTGGGCTGAAAGAAAAAATAGTCAGTTCACAAGCTCTCATGATGTTAATATTCGCAGTCAACAAATATTGTTTAGGTTTTTTGCACAACTTGAAGGAGGTTGTTCTAAAATACTTATTTACGACCGACCAAACAAGCATTTCTACTACTGCAAAAAATATGTAAAAATAAATATGTAGCGTGATTTCATATTGTTCAGGTTTTATTTATAAAATATCAACAATAGGCGAGAAAAATAATTTTTTTTTCATTTTGTTTATAACTTAAAAATAAATCTAAAACATAAAACAAGCTAATGGTTTGCCTTTAAAACAAAGTATAAAAGGTATGTTTTGGATTCGTCGCATAGATATCATCATCATACACTAGTGTATGCATTCTGCGTAGATAACGATGGGTATTGTGTTATCGATCGAGTAATCGCTTGTGTTAAATAAAAATTTGATTTAGAATTTACTCATAATGTACTACATTTAATTAAATAAGTAATAATCTATAACGAGTCCCCTTCACCCAACTATCCGAATAAAAACTTCCTCACTATATACAAATAGAAAATATCAGAACAAAAAAAATTTCAATAAGTAACACAAAACGAAATAAAGACAAATCTTAATCATTTACAATTTTTACACATAACCATACTATGAGATACCTAAAATATAAAAATATACACATAACAAACAATGTTAATTTTTTTTCACAAACAAAATGTATTTCCTTAATAAATAGAACAAAAAACTTCATCTTTAAAACTTTAATATGCCACAAAATTGTATAAAATAATTTATTCGGTTTTCTGCGAACAATATAATTCTTTGAGAGACTTCAACTCGTCGATTAAGGCTTTATTCTGAGCCTCTAGCACTGCTACCCTGTTTTCTAAACATTTTATGTATTCTTTTTTCTTTCTCCGGCATTCGCGAGCGGCTTCGCGATTTTTCAACAGCCTGATTTCACGTTTTTTAGCTTGGTCTTCGGGTATGCCGCTATTTCCGGCTTCGTTATTGGTGTTTTGCATTACTACAATATCACCGGGCACGAAGAACTGACCGTCTTGACCGGCATAATGTAGAATGGTGCCGCCGGTTGTGGTCCCGGCAGTGGTCATCGTAATGGTAGGTAAACCCTGCACGTCTTCGCCGCTTTGACTAGGCATATGTAACGTTTCATTTGGTAAAACAGACTGGTAATGGCTCGACACTGATATCGAATGTGAAGATAATTCACTGTCTAAATTCGAATCGCAATCCGACCCGGATGATTCGATTTTCGGAAATATATCGCTAGCGCCTAAATTGTTCTCTAGTTTCCGCCGCGATGGGCTATGAGATAGTATATCTCTTCGTTTTTTATCCAAATTACTCCGAGGTGAAAGGCTATCCTCGTCGTCACTACCATGAGCTTCCACGACCACTTGTAACGTTTGTAAGCTTCCTTGCGCCGTTTGTATTACGGAATTGGGTTTAGGAACTAGAATAACGTTACCTTTTGTGAGTACGGTGGGCTGTATGTTACCCGTGGCGCTTTGTATGACTGATTGCTGATTAGGCTGGATAACCGATTGAACACATGTAGTCACCACGATTCCTTTTGGACCGTTTGACGAGTCCAAAGGATCGCTTTCGTGGTTACCGTTTTCTTCAACCATCCCATCCATGTCCTGAAATTTTACAAATTCTAAATTAATATACATTTAGCCTACTTTGATAATTAAATGCCATTATTTTTCTTAAATATTTCAAATTAAAACAACAGATTTGAAATGCTACTCAAATTGGAATCAAATACAATTTACGGAACTGATACTGCAACAGTTGAATTATCAACACTAAACTTGGAACATTATGTTGATATTTTCAATGCTCTTATTACTGTAAACGCTGACTTCAGATCTTTCCATAAATGAAGAAAATTAAAATTAAAAAAAAAAAAATTGAAAAACCGTTAAAACGCTAATCTCAGGTATCAACCTTGCCTCCCAACACTCGTGTTTATATGCTGGAAATTCATTACCTGGATATAAACACTCGTTAAAAATAACAAATCGATAAAATTATAAGAAATTAGGCGAATAACTCTGGAAACCCGTGCTGTTTCAATTTTTTTTTGAATGTTTCTAAAAATAAGTCGATTTAACGCTATAAATTGAGAGCACAAATGGACCATATTTGCTCACCTTGGTAGTGAATCTCATGGCTAAAATGTCTTTCTATCGAAGTTGAATATCATCATAAACACCATTAGTAATAATATAAAATATTATATCATACAGTAAGAAAAATGAAGGGTTTCGCAATTTTCAAGTATCAAAATTTACAGTAAAAAAAAAATTGAAGTTATGACGAACAACAACAAACGCACAAATAAATGATTACCTCATACAACCAGAAAAATTTGCATTGTGTGACAATGTCACAAAAAAAAAAGTGATGGAAATTTCGTCGGATTCGTTAGTAGGTAATCTCCTAATTGCAGAAACTGGAAAACAAAAAGTATTTTTATTTTTGTGAAGTACAATTTAAAAAATTCAAATTACTTTGCAAAAATTTGTGTAAAAAAGATGAATAAAATAAAGGTATTAGTTTGCTCATTGTTTCAGTGAAAAATAGGAAAATTAAAAATGCAACGTTCGGAAGGTTCGGTAGGTGGGTAGGTCGATTTTTACGCTTACATTTTATAGGTGCGCGCGTCGTTTTTTCAATTCGAGTTTTTTTGCAGACCTACCTTGTCCTCTTCTCGCCTCTTCACCTATTTCAAAGTCACGGGAACATTACGATTTTTTTTGCATGTGAAATGCGTCAATGAATCTTCGGACGTTTCAGCCATATTGGCATTTTTAACACCCAAAAAAAAATTACCGCAGTTTGGAAACAATCGCAGAAAACACACATGTTCGGTGAATTTTCGAAAAAAACCTCGTTATCTCAGTTTTGAACATGAATGTATAATATTTTTGAGAATAATAATTGAAATTCAACCACAAAACAATTAATATTTTCTCATCTAGTGTGGCGTAATGAACGTTTAAGAAAATCTCAAGACCTAAGGAATATGAAGTTCTCATTCAAAGTGAGTTAAGAGACAAACCATAAATGCAGGTTTATCATTTCACGTATTTTCGTTTAATTTTAATTTAAATAAACCATGAAACATCGTATATGCATGGCATCGGATTTTTTCTATCCAAACGTTGGTGGAGTTGAAGCTCACATATTTAACTTATCTCAATGCCTTTTGAAAAAAAATCACAAAGTAATAGTGCTAACACATTCATACGGCGACCGAGTCGGAATTCGATATATGACCAATGGCTTAAAAGTTTATTATTTACCAATTAAAACCTTCTACAGTCAGTGTATTTTACCATCTATGGTCTCCTCGTTACCTTTAATCAGATATATATTAATTCGAGAGGAAATCACCATCGTTCACGGACATTCGGCTTTCTCTGCTCTGGCCCACGAGACGATGATAATAGCCGAATTAATGGGTTTGAAGACGGTATTCACGGATCATTCGTTATTTGGATTCGCTGATACTTCGGCCATTGTTACCAATAAATTTTTAGAGATATCGCTGGCCGATTGCAACCATTGCATATGTGTTTCTCATATTGGAAAAGAAAATACAGTATTAAGAGCTCGAGTACACCACGATCGCGTCTCTGTGATACCCAATGCCGTGGATACTACCGTATTTACACCCAAAAAAGACAATATCTACCGTGGCGAAATAATTATAGCGGTAGTTAGCCGACTAGTGTATAGAAAAGGTATCGATTTACTAGCTCAAATAATCGTCGATTTATGCCGAAAATACCCCAAAGTAAGATTTCTAATAGGAGGCGATGGCCCAAAACGATCTTTACTCGAGGATGTTCGCGATAAACAGAATTTACGTGGTCGTGTCGAACTGCTAGGATGTCTCGAGCAAGCGGATGTCGTTAAGGTGCTACAACGCGGAAACATTTTCTTGAATACTTCATTAACCGAAGCGTACTGTATGGCTATTGTCGAAGCTGCTTCTTGTGGCTTGAAAGTGGTCAGTACACGTGTAGGTGGTATTCCTGAAGTATTGCCTCCCTCACTGATCTACTTAGCTGAACCTGATGTACCATCGTTGTTAATTAGTTTAAACGATGCTATAAACGATTTCATTAACGAACGCGTTACTCCACCGGAAGAATGTCATAAAATCGTTCGTACCCTTTATACATGGCATAACGTAACCAGCCGTACGGAGATTGTTTATGATACCGTTTCGATGCAATCCTCTTCAACATTGAAAGAAAAATACTTGAAATATTTATCCAGCGGAGTTTACCCATTTTTGTTAGTCATAGCGTTAATGTATATAATTTTATATTGGTTGGAATGGTGGGTTCCTAGAGCGGAAATTGACATTGCCAAAAACCTGACCGTTGAGCAGAAAAAAAACAAAAAAGAATAGTATTGTAATAGTATTAATACTTTCATTGTTATCACTTTCACATTCTTTTTATTTATTTTCCTATTTTTCTTTTATATTTGTTTGATAATAAATTATATTTTTATGTGTTTTACATTTTTTAATTTTTTTTTTATTCATTGGAAAATGCTCCATTTGGTCATGAAAAATTTTTCACTTTTACGATGGGTTAAAAATGTGACTTCAACTTATTCCTATTTTAAAATATCATCATTAATTTTATTCATCTTTATTTCGATAGTTCTCCAATATCTTGGGAGCGGTTTATCGGAAAGGAAATCTATTATTTACGCCGGATGGAAATTCAGTCATTAGTCCAGTAGGAAATAGAATATGCATTTATAATTTGAAAAAGTAAGCAAAACTGTACCATTTTGTTGATAAAAATAACCCCAATGAAAATGTAAAAAAAATTTTTTTTTTTCGTAGCAATACATCTTCCACATTACCGGTGGAGAGTCGTTACAACTATGAATATCTGGCTTTATCTCCTTCGGGAAATGTTTTAATAGCTGTCAACGAAGGTATTTTTTAACATTCAAAGGAGGAGTGTCAGTAAGGCCATTTTGGGACCATCTTACTTCGAAACTTTATTGTCCAAAAGTTGTTGTATATTATGCCCTTGATGAGTTTCCCGCTCTAGTTTTTGATGATGACCCTCTATAGAGGTGTGAGGGTGTGTCGGAGTGAAAAATTGAAATATTATGAATCACTGATGAAATTGTAATTTTTTTAATAAACTAAAATTATTAGTTATGATTTAAGGCATTACTTAAAGGTCATTTTTTCAATAATCGACCCATTTTGGGGGTGTGGGGCTTTTTTACTTAGTTACAGTACTATGATAGAGGATAGTTCAAAATGATTGTGAAAATAGGTAATAAGGTCTTTTGGTCGTGAGGAGTAATACTGTCGTTCAGAAGCATGTTTTTTGCTCAAATCTCATTTCTTTACCCTTCATTAGATTAAGACCAAGTAAGAAAAACAATTATTTAATATCGTATATATCTTCAAAAATCCAACAAAAATAATGGGTATATTATTGGAAAAACGCCCCTCAATCAATATAACTAAAGGCATAAGAATATTGAAGAAATTATATACGTTGTACCAGTAATTCCTGATATTTTTCAAAGTTTCACTTTGACACCTCCTTATACCTCTATATGCGTTATTATCAAAAACTGGTGCTTGAAATTTATCAGGGTCATTGTATCTACTACCTATACAATAACTTTCAAGCAATAAAGGTTCGAAGTAGGTGGGCCCAAAAACAGCCTTTATTTACACTCCTATAATTGTTGATAAATTGCGAAAAAAAATATTCACCTATTTCAATTTTATACAGAGGGTGAAGCTCATTTAATAACAATGGTTACCAAACGAAAAGTATTCACGTATAGGTTCAACGAGAAAGTTCGTTGCATAAAATTCAGCCCGGATGGGAAGTATTTTGCAGTTTGCAAGTTAAATAAAGGTATTTATATTTTTTAAACATTCGACTTTTTTACAAATTTTTATGGAAAACTGAATTTTGAAATTCCAGTTTTTATATATCGTGCTCCTGAACAATGCTCCACCGAGTACAGTGGTCAGTTTATTTTAGAAAGGGTGTATTCGGATTTTGCCGATGATACTACTTGGGTTGACTGGACCGATGATTCGAGGTTTGTATAGACTGCTATTGGAATATTTAAATGCCCCATCTACTCTGTATGATTTGTTTTTTTGGATTCATTTCATAAATAATTTGTGGAATATTAGGATGATCGCTGTTGGCGCCAAGGACGGTGTAACTAAATTATTCGCTATCCCTTATTTGGAAAAATTCCGTAGATGTACTTTAGCGGGACATACTGATTCTATTGTTGCATCGTTTTTCGAGAAAGATTCCCTCCATATTAACACTTTAAGCAGGTAAGTTCTTCGACGAAATTACAATGCAGTTGAATCTCGTGCCGTTAAATTTTTTATTCCAATTTACTTCCTTCAGAAACGGCATACTGTGTATGTGGGAATGCAATTTGGAATTATCTGATTTGAAAACCTGCGAAGTAAAATATGTAAGAAGTGACAAATTAGAAGAAGAAGACGAAATTGATCTCACGCAGGGTGAAGAGAGGGAGGATGTTATTTCAAAGCAAACTCGTAAGAATCGACATGAAAATTACTTTTCTCTCGATAATTATTTTTGGCCAACGATTACGTAATTTTTTCATTTGTAGCTGAACCAGAAATTAAAAATGAATCTGAGGATAAAATAAAATATCACCTCGTTGCTCCTAAAAGATATTTAAACGATTATAACAAATATGAAAAACGTTGCCATCTCACTACCTGCCAATATCATAAAAGTAGTCGTGTACTAGTGACCGGCTTCTCGAACGGAGCATTTTTTATATTCGAGTTACCAGATGTCACCCTTTTGCATTCCTTGAGGTAAGAATTTTTTTCAATTTTTATCTCCCTTTTAAGAACTTCATGTGAATATGATGAGGATTTTTTTTAATAGCATTTCAGAATCGAGTGTTTCTACCATAGCTATAAATAATGTCGGCGATTGGATTGCATTTGGGTGTGAAGGTCAAGGACAGCTGTTGGTTTGGGAATGGCAGAGCGAAACCTATATTCTTAAGCAACAGGCTCACAGTAGTCAAATGTCTTGTCTGGATTACTCAGCTGATGGATTATACATTGCTACAGGCGGCGAAGATGGAAAAGTAGTTATTACGAAATGTTTTCTAGAAAAAATATTTTTTAATGGAAGGAAATACATTATTAACTTTTTTTAAGGTTAAAATTTGGAACACACAAACTGGCTATTGCTTTATTACCTTTTCCGAACATACTGCTGTTGTATCAGCGGTGAAGTTCGGAAATAATCGTAAATTTTTAGTTTCTGCCTCCACTGATGGTACAGTAAGAGCATTTGATATGGCTAGGTGAGTAACATGAATATTAAAAAATATGTATAATTATATAGTTTAAATATTTATGTGTCATCTATAGATACATTAGGGCAGTGGCGTTGCCAGAAATTTCTCGTGGTGAAGGGGGAGGGCTCCAAAATATTTTCAAAGAAACTATATCATACATCTGATTCAGACAGAACAGCGACTTCAGCAAAGATTTTTTAGAATTGAGTATAGGAAGGAAGGTCAACTTTCTCTAATTGTAAATGTACCCAAACTGAAAAAAAATTGAAAATTTTTCTGAAGAACTTGTATTTAAAATTTGGCATACCATGGTATTAAATAGGCCAAAATTATTTTCTTGTTGTTGTTGTTTTTTGAACTGTTATAGAATTTCAGTATTTATTTTACTAATTTGTGTGAGTTTTTAGGTTTACAAACCGCAAATTCTAATTCTAGATTACCCCAAAAATACGAAAGAAAAATTGAAGCTAGTTATATACCATCTTAGCTGGCTCAGATCAAGGGGAGTAGGGGATAACTCCACCGTTTTTGCCCCCTTCAGTTCATAATGTATGATTTTTGACAATGTTATGATTTGGTGCATTGAATTATACATATTTGAAATGTTAGTGAAGTGTATTACTTTCCTAATTTTCTTTTATTTAAAAAAAAAAAAAATTGTTTAACGTTCTATTAAATTTTTTCCAAAAAAATCCTCTGTTTCTCGATATATTTTTTGAATGTTTGATTTTGAAGAACAAACATTTTTGGATGGTTGGAAAAAATCAAAACTTTTTCAAGAAGAATAGGAATAACAAATTGGCTCAAGTTTTACACATACGCTTCGTGTAATAATTTTAAAAATTTTTAATCAAGAAACAGCAGCAAAAATGTTTATTATTAAAAAAAAAAAAAAATTGAAAATTGAAAATCCTCAATGAGGTGAGGATGGGAAAGTAATGGTGCCGGAATTGTGAAGGGCCTTATCCGGCTCTGCATTCCAGTATATAAAGCCACAATGTTTAATACCTTCCGAACGTTACCTATTCAAACGAGAACCCTATTTATTCACTTTTAATCTCGAGTATGGGATATAAAAATCAAAAAAAGTTGGACGTTAAGCCCTAAAATTTTTTGAATAGGTTTTGAAAAAAATTTTTATTCGTATATTTTATAATTATAAATGTCTTAGCATGACTTTTATTCTAACTGTGAATGAAACTGTAATGTAAGCTGGAAAAATGAGCTGAGAGCGGGTGGGGAGAGAAAAACGACCAGCTCGAAAGAAATAGGACAATCTGAGCGACGCCCCTTCGTATATACTTGAAAAATTAATATTCTATTTCCTTTCATCGACCAATAAATTTTTACTATAAATTCAAAATAATAATGTTACGCATATTCGAGAAGAATAATTATTATTATTCTTTCAGATATCGTAATTACCGTACATTCGCCTCTCCAAGACCAGTACAGTTTAGTTGTCTAGCTATCGATTCAGCCAATGAATTTGTGGCGGCTGGAGCGCAAGATGTTTTCGAAATATACCTATGGTCTATGAAAATCGGACATTTATTAGAGGTGCATTTTAATGCCCTACTTCCTTTTCCATATTTATCCCTTTTCTATTCTCAACATCGTATTTTTTTAGTGTCTTTCCAGTCATGAAGGACCTGTAGTTAGTATAGCTTTCACCCCTGTAGCTTCGAGCTCCTCGTTTGCATCTGTGAGTTGGGATAAAACGTTGAGATTATGGAATTCACTGGAAACAGATAAGGATCATGATACGATACAGTTATTATCAGAAGGTAGATATTTAATAGCGATAAGAAATTGCAGATGTTTTGGACATCTATTTATATCTATTTATTTCAGGTTTATGCGTTACTTATCGACCGGACGGAAAAGAAGTCGCTGTTGCTACTCTGGATGGACAGATTTCTTTCTTCGATCCAATTAAAGGCGATCAATTGCACTCCATCGAGGGTCGTCATGATTTAGGAAGCGGGCGTGCTGAAACTGATGTGATTACTGCTAAGAAGAACGAACAAGCGAAGTACGCGTGTTATCGATTTTTCACCGGTAGTTTTTAATTTCGTTATTTTAAATGTGTAATTTTGACGTTTTTTCGAAGGGCATTTACAACATTATGTTACTCCGCTGATGGGAACTATATAATAGCCGGTGGGCAATCGAAAAATGTCTGTATATATCACGTAACAGAAGGGATATTAATTAGAAAATTTGAAATCACTCAGAATCGATCTTTAGATGCAGTGGACGTGAGTAATATTTTTAGATCTCTTATTTCTTTTTCAGGAATGCATAAAAAAAACAGATCGTTGAAATGTTTTTTTTTTCTCTAGGATATTATAAATCACAGAAAACTCACCGAATTCGGTAATATAGATTTAATCGAAAAAAGAGATACCAATGAAGGTGGAAATGTAAAAATTCGATTACCCGGAGTTGCCAAAGGAGATATGGCTGCCAGAGGGTTTAAACCAGAAGTACGAGTTTTCGATATTTCCTTTTCTCCTACCGGTAATAATATTTTCGTTCGAATTATTGGTTTCTCTGAAATTAATTAATTAATTATATTTTAATTGATAATTTTTATGCTCCAGGTTTGGCGTGGTGTGCAGCTACCACGGAAGGAGTACTTATTTATTCGCTCGATGCGAATGTCGCTTTCGATCCTTTTCATTTAGATATAGATACAACTCCGGAATCAATTAGAAATACGGTACAAGAAAAAAATTATTCGAAAGGTAAATTTGTGGATTATTTTTGGCCATGTGTTGGAATCATGTTCGAATAAAATATCCTTCGATTTATTTTACAGCTTTGATTATGTCGCTGAAATTGAATGAATCAAAAATCGTGCAAGAAGTTGTCGAAAGTATCCCTCCTAAACAAAGTAGGTTGAAAGTATAAATTATGATATATGTAAGGTGAATCAAAAATAGTCATTTTTTATTATTTTCTTTATTATTTCTTCGGAAAAATACGAAAAAAAATGTTTCTTATTATCGTAATAATGTATTGCAGTTGAATAAAAAAATGTATATATTTGAAGTTCATCAGAGTTCTGAGATTTTGGAGTTCACTATGTTTTTAAAATTTTCTCCGTATTGATTCTCCAGTAAATTTTTAAATGCCTAAAAACGCCAGATAAATTAATTTTTTTTACAAAAAATTTGGGTGTGTATTCATGTTGTGATAAGCATCTTTTCTCATGTTCAAATTGAAAAACACGAAAAAAAACGTTGGGTATTCTTAATTCACCTTAACGATAAATATAGCCAAAGATAAATACTAAAAAATTTATTTTTCTAGTCGAAATATGCGTAGCCTCGTTACCTAAAGTTTTTGTGGACCGATTATTGAAATACATATCGTTGTTCGTGGACACCTCGCCATTTATCGAGTATTATCTGCTATGGACTGAGCATTTACTGAATAGCAATAATACTACTGGAACGTGCCATCCTTCTATTCTTCTCACATTACATCGTAATTTGTTGAAGAAATACGATGATTTAGTAAAAGTGTAAGTAACTCTACTAAAATATTAACAATTTCAAATATACATCGAAAAAATATTAATCATTGAATTTGCCTTCTTTTTTGTAGATGCGATTTTAATAAATACACAATGCAGTTTATCAAAAGAATGGCGGCAAGGAAGAAAACAGAGAAAGAAGTTGAAACTTTAAATGAAGTAATGGATGTTAGCGATAGTGATAACGAAGATAATATGACTACGACTGAACATGGTTACCAAGAAGTAGAAATCAAGGAGGAAAATGAAGATAGATGATGTAAAATTTGAAATAAATATTTTTATATTTTAATTTGATTCTAATACTTTATTTAGCTACTCATAATTTGAAAAATTCATTCGAAGCTGAATTGCTACTAGAAAAAATTTATAAAACAACGAAATTCAATATTTATTTGCAAAATATAATAATGATAAAAAATATATATCTAATGTATGTTCAGCGCCATTTAACAGTGATTAAACTTTACGTTTATTTTTTTAAACTTCATAGAAAAACAAGAGATATACACTCTACACCCTTTCCAAGGTAATTATTTACTCTTTCCTAATCGATATCATGTCATTTTATGTTAACTTCACATTATTCTGAGTTCGATAATTCAAAATTTTGTTATTTTTATAACTTTTCTCAAAATCTTAGTAAGTTGGAATTGCAAGTGTAATCTACTTTTTCAACATTTTTGATTATTCCTTCATAGAGAAAATCAAAGAATCTCAGAAGTCTCCTTTATGAAGATATACATTTTTAAAATACCTATTTTATGTTCTGTGATAAATCATTTTAAAAAGAAAATTAGCCAATTTTCTCCAACTATTCAATTTTCATGAATACAAATTTATTTTGTATCTAACTTCTATTATTTTCCAGTCTTTTTCAAATTTCTCCCAACAGTTTAACAGATGATAGTTTCACTTAAAAATCTATAAAGTTTCTATTTTTGTCAACGTACAAAAATCTAAAAATTTAATGAAATTTAAAATGACAAACATTTATATTTTCAAGTTAGCCAAGTGCTATGGTGACTTGTATGAGAAGTTGGAAAAACTTGAAAAAAAAATTCAAGTTTGACACTAAAATTTGAAACGTTACGATCCGAACAAGATTGTGAAAACGTAATTGATTTTTTAAATTGTATACTTTATGGGGGAAATAATGCCTGAGGAAAAAAGGAATTTCAAAAAAAAATAAGAGTGGTATTTTGATATTCTCATAGAAGGCTAGGAAGAGTATTTGGAAAAGAGTACTTAATGAGTAGAAAGTTGAGTAATTAATAAGCGACACAGAACATACATTAGATATCGGCTTATAAAACTGATTAAAATATAATCACAGCATAACGATTATCATGATATAATCAAATAAAAAATAAACTAAATTAATCACACTCGGATTATGAAGAAGTCCCACAGTTAACGAGCAAAATAATAGATGCTGAGTTGGAGAGAATTTGCGAAAGTAATCTTCAACCATATCTAATACGCGTAGATTTATTATGAAATATATCTACTGTTGTTTCATGGCATTTTCTTAAATCGGTATCAAAAATTCCTAAGCTGAATTTGCTCTCGGGGCCTTTGAAATAATCCAAACCTCGTCCTATTTTAATAATCCATCCGCTGTCAAGTCTGAACAATAAAAATTTTTAAATATTTTTTAAAGTAATTCAACAAGTATTTTCATCGAAGTGAGCAAAAAATATACCTAATTTCACGATCGTGAAGCGTCGACGAATAAATAATTTTCAGAGTTATTTTATAACGAGTGAGTTCTGTCTGTAATTGATTTAGCCATTGGTCTTGTTCCGTATTATGTGCAACGGTTGTTAGAGCGATAGATTTCAAGTTCTCGCACGACTTTACGGCTAGCTCGCAAAACCTCACCAAATTCTGACACTGGTTTCAATTTCAAATGTAAACAAGACAGGTCTATAAGCACACAAAGAAATAATTCTAATCGTATGGAGATGCAGTGACACATACTTGATGGAATGCACGAACATACGGTTCGTCTATTTCAATGACAGCAACAGTGTTATCCAAAAAACGGCCAAAAATTGATTTGTAACTATGACCAGTAGAGTCATTTTCTATGATTATTTGCTCGTGATATGAGCTTTGATCTTTTTCAGTTTCAACGTGTTGTTTTATTTTTTCCGCTCTTCCCATATATTCGGTGATTCTAGCTCGTAACTTGTTTTTATCTTCAGAACTGGTCATATCTGTAATTAGGTAAAATTAATATCCAGTAATTGGAGATGGAAGTGTGGTTTAACGGTGTAAGGATGTTATTTACTTTGCATAACGCCCATTAAAATTTGCAGCCCTTCTTGGTAACATATTAGGGCTTCAGTATATCTTTTTTTACCATCTAAGCTTACTGCTTTGGTGAGGATGTTGGCGGCGATTTGACTTTCGGATGTCATATTTTATGCAATTCAGCGATCAGGGAAAACTAGTTTATACGAAGAATGTTTCATTATTGAGCTTGGTTGAATACAAACACAAAAGTTTTCAATTCTAAGAAACATTACCTAGGTTTATGGAAGTGGTTGTGCATGAACCACAAGCTTGAATAATTTCTTCGTATCAACGCAACGGCTACAAAGTACTGCTACAGATTGAAACGAGTACCATCGTTATCACTGGAATAGTGCTTGATTGGTGCGTTATTCTATCCAATTCTAATTTTTAAGAATATAGATACCGATAGATACTTTTGTATTGTACATAAATATTTTAATCCTGCGTTATCAAAAATTCAAATGTAAACACCAACCTATCCCCACTCAAAAAAATCTTGAGCTGCCTACAAAGGTTACATGGCGTTATACAGGCATCTGGACTGGGGCATTAAAGTTTGATGGACACGCTTATGCTGGGACGCCATGTTGTTTCTTAGAAAACCTGTTGATTCCATGATTCCCTTATGATTACTAAGGTTGATTCACATTTTCACCACTGCAACATCTCGCAAAGCTACCCCATCGCCATGAAGTAACATCCTTGAGATAGTTGTTGCCGTCGTTGCTTTCAGGTTTCAGATTTCTGAATTCTGAAGGTGGTGAACCAGAGTACTCATTATTTTATAGTACCCTCATGTTTTGAGGATTGTATACTTCTAACTATAATATATTGTTAGTGCTCACTTCTCAGTTGTTGTTACTATAATAGTGCCTAAAATAGTGCCTTCCTATGCTTCTTAAATTTTGTGGAACTATATTGCTTGATATGTTGAAAATTCTCGTACAGGGTGGAATCCATGAGGTTCCAGTTTGTCTTTTGATAGGAATTTTATACGAATTACTTTTCCATTGTGAAAAATTACGTGAGTGCATAGCAACAGTAAAAATGACTGTCATTATCAAAAGTAATAGTGTTATTGGTTGAAAATATCTCCATCGAATGAAAACAACAATGAAGAGTATAAGGTAAGTATTGATATTGATATAGTTTCAAATGATAAGCTGATACATATTTTTAAATTTATGAAAAACGTTCGAGTATGTTACTTATAGAGTGTGAAATTCTCTTCACCGTATCGCTATGCCTTTCTCTCTATCTAGCATCACTCTAAAAATATTGATGAAACCTCAAGCAATTCAAATTGTAGGAGCACTTATAACTTCTGATAAGTTCTTTAATTAAATCAAGATTTTCCATGTTCTCAGTGTTTTGACTTTTGGGCATCACATTTTGGGATTTTAGACTTATTCTATAAATGTGTCGGAATTATGCGCCTATCATTCCTGAGGGGGAGGCAGAATGAAGAAATTCATAGGCACAGAAAAACAATCGTCATGATTAAGCGTTTCGTTTAGTAGAAAAAAAGGTATCCGAACAGGTCAATTGGACCTGGAGTTTTCTTCGGTGTCAGTGGTACAACCAGGTCAAGTAATCGCTGTTGATTTATTTTGACCATTACCAAAAGTGATTGAGGTTAGATGTCTGTATCATGATGTAAGAGGGAGAGATGAGCAGAATGGTACGTTTCTCTAAAATGATAGGTCACAGTTCCATTCACAATTATGGGTTAAGAATGTCAAGGAATCAAGATTTGCATACGTCTTACTACTGTTATCACCCTCAGAGTCTAATCATTAAGGTATTATCTACGTAGATAGTAACCGTGATATAGGATAACTCCTCCCTCCTAATATAGAAATACATATAGTTCAATGGGGTCAGCAGGTACTCCACTTTCTTTCATTACCCGTGCGAACATTTTGCTCCTCTTTTGGGGACTAACCTGGGAGTCTGTCAAGTGTAAACCTCATTATATAGGTCTCCTTTACCTCCTCCTCATTACCAATCTTTTTAGAATTTCTGCGTAAACTTCCTTATTAAGGTCACTATATAGCGAAGTGATCCTGACCCTACGAGTTATCTTCTGTTCGGCTAGGTAAAATAATTATGGACAATGCGTACAATTCCGAGAGAATATATTGGTATAAAAAATGAACTTTAAGGCTTTTCACTTGACATGAAATTTACGCTTGGAAAAACAGAAGAAAAATTGATATTACTATAATAGTAAATCTATTTCTGTGTGGTCAACTCAGTGAGGCCGCAAAAAAAAAAAAAAAAATGCAGCGAACCAAAGGAGACGGATTTCGTTATTCGACGTTGTTAACTTCGCAATTATTCGTTGAATTCTTGCGCAACCACTACTATATACGTAGTTATTAGGTCTCTGTTTAACAACATGAGATCGATCAAATCAAACCAAAGAAAACCACAAACCTGTTTTGAAAAATCACTTAAGATATAGTAGAAAGTCCAGGTTAAGATCGTCTGGAACAACGTATTTTGTTGGTATTTTTTCTTGTAGCTTTATATGTATGATGATGTATCCTTACTCCTAGAATTGTGAGAGAACATAATGAAGGGTGGGAAGGTTATGCTGAGAAATCGAAAAGGCAAAAAGCCTCCTCTCGCCCTCCCCAGATATCCTATATCTTCCCTCACAAACCCATAACTTTGTACCCTTATATTGCAAAATAAACTTATTGCATGGGAAAAGTTCCAACTGCCGAACAAATGAAAAAAAGGTAGGCAACCCTGTTACAAAAATTTAGATGGAGCAAGATTTTTCGTTCTTATGGGGGTGAGTGTTTATGTATTAGAAAAGAAAGACGCCTACACAATTCAATAAAGATTCTATGAAAAAAAAAATTCCAAAAAGACTGCAATATAAAAATCAACAAAAACAAATAAATTGATTTTTATAATTTATTAAAGTGATTACAGTTTTTGTCTACAAGTACATAAATTAGTTGTAATTACATAATCAGTGAATGAATTAGTAGTACATATTTCTTTTTTTAGATAAGCATAATTGAAAGCACTGCTGTGGTTGAAAGTTATTAAAATAACCAGAATAAATGTAGAGTTTTTAGAAGTCGAATTTGACAAATTTTGATGTAGTATTTTTGTAATCTTATATGTAGCCATTGAAATATGATAATATACCAGGTGACTACTTGATTCGAGCACCCAAGCGAAAAAATTAGCTAAAAGGTGAATAGATTCAAAACATATATGTATTTTTGACAATGAAAGTATGAATTAAAATTTTATATTTCATTGATAAACACTTTTAAGCATTAAATAAATATTATTTATGCCATTTATTGTTCTTAATATCATTCAAATATCTAATTTATTTCTATGAGGGAAAGATTTTTGCGCTTGGGATGCTCGAATCAAGTAGTCACCCGGTATGTATATTCATGGCGTTTGAGCAATCCAAAAGTTGCCAAGTGTTAGCTTAGCTGAAATATTGTATTTTTGTTTCACATAGAAAAGAATTTATTGTGTTGATACATTACATTCATAACTTAAGGTAGGTAACAAATGACATAATATGATGAATTTTTCATTATATGCTTGTAAATGAATTTCCTCGCGTTTTTTTTTTCTCATGGATATCTAAGTCAACAGTTCTTGTTCAATAATTCTTCTTTTATAAGTCGAGCTAGTATTTCTATTCCCTGAGAACATTACAAAAAACAATATGTGATAATGTACGTATAATTTCATCATGCATTTAGGAACTTTCAAGATGTCATAGAGTTAGGTACAATATGAAGTTAAGTCAAGGGTGCTGTTTGGCGGAAAAAAAATGTAAGTTGTTTTCCTTGAGACACAGACTAAGTACATATAGAAACTTCTATCATACAAGCTCAAAAAATAAAATTGGAGCAGAAAAAAAAATTTAGTTTGAAACTTTTTTTCGCATATTACGTTTTTATCATAGTTTTTCAAAAATCAGTTTTAAAAATTTTTCAAGATATACATTTTCTAGCAAATTTTAAGCTCTTTCCAACAGTGTAATTAGTTTTTGTCAACGGATCTTGTTTCTTCCTGGTAAGTTGATTTTAAAATTAATTTTTGTGGTTTCCTTATATGGACCCTGTTTGTTATGTTTTTATCAAGTATCAAAATGATGAAATGTTCGTAATTTTTCGCTAATTTTGGCTTGTAAAGTTTCAGATGGGGAAAGTTCAGAAAGCATGGATGCCCAGGAAAATGAAATCTGTGGTACAAATGGTACTAAAAAATGAAAGTGGACTGAATAAAGTGCGGCAAGTGCTATTTATGGTGTCATGAGGCCTGTGACGCCGCAGTTGAAGAAACCGGAAGTAAAAAATGATATACTTGTTCTGTGTGCTTCAACTCTTAATTGTTTTGAGTAAATAAACGTTTTTAGATTTTTTAATGATTTCATGAAAAATTTTAGGAGGTCCATATTAGGGTCCCAAAAAAAATTTCCCAAAAGTACAACGTTTGCAAAAAAATTCGCCGAAAATTGGAGGTTTTGTCTTTTTTGACTCCACCTAAGGGGGTTGGTACCCAACTCTTCTGGCTACAATCTAAGCCCATTCCCGCTTGTTTTGGGGTTCATCGGTCCCCTCCAAAGCCACAAAAGTTGAAGGGATTCATATTCCACATCCTTACCTTAATGTCCTCATAATTAGCTATTGAAGTTATTTCTTACCTCTTCAATTTCATCTTCTTCTAACATAGAAAATGCTAGTCTCATAGAAGGAGATTTTCTTGGTTTAGCATAAAAAGCAAAACCAGGTGTTAAAAATACTGATTTTTCTACGCATTTATGAATAAAACTGTCTGGAATGTGATCAACATTTTTAATATCGATCCAAACAAACATTCCTGCTTTTGGAATAATCCAAGTAGCCACATCTGTTTGATAAAAAAAAAATAGATGGAATCACATAATTTTGCATATTATAATATGTATTAATGAGTGATATAGAAAAATGTTTATAACAATTCGTACCTTTCAAATATTTATTCAAACTTTTAATTACAATATCAGCACTTCTAGAGTAGAAATCACTAGCAAAATTTGTATGATTTATGTATCCTTCAAATGTTAATGTGGTTAAAGTTTTATAAGCAATCATCTGAAAAAATTATGTATAGAAAAATATAAGAATTGATGATAATCAATAACATTAAATATCGGTGATGATTAATATTATTTAGTAGGTATGAATGGTTTTATCTCTAGAGTCTAAAGAATATTTTTAACGTCAGATTAATTTTAAGTCATCTTTTACCTACCTGGGTGAAAGGAGGACACACATTTGAAGCTGATTTCACAATATTCAATTTATTTGTAATTTCTTTAGCAGCGGTTACATATCCTATTCTAAATCCAGCTGCTAAAGTTTTCGAAAGCGAATCTAATCTAATTACCCGATTCTCCGTGTCCATAGATAATAAACTAATAGGTTTCTCCGTCTGTTAAAAAAGAAGAAGTGGAATCTCATTAATAGAATATGCTTTTTTTCTTCAGAGAGAATAAAGTTGAAGATTTTACACTCACTAGATTGAAACGAATGAGAAAATAAGGATCATCTTCCAATATTAATAGATTATAACGACAAGCAATTTTATAAATTTCTTTCATTGTTTGAGTTGTCATTACATCTCCGGTTGGATTTGTACCAATTGGATTCATGTAAAAAGTCTGTAAAATAAATTATTAAAGAAATCTCAGGCTCGGTTAAGCATATTGGGAAAGGGAATAAGGATGAACTTCGACCATGTAACTAGAGATACGCTCATTTACCAATAGTATGGAAATGCCTTTAACAAATTCAAGCACTAGCTGATAAATACCGGTAATATACACATGCGTGATTAGTTGAAACATTGGAGAAACTGAAGCGACATTTCAACGCATTAGAGTCATTTTCACTTTATTGTAATTTATGTTCAGTCTATCTTCAAGTTATATGGTCAAAGGAGATAAGAAGTAGTTACTTTGGGCATAGGCAAGTTTTTTTCTTTGCGGTTATTTAGCATTTCCTCTATTGCTTTTGGACAAATTCCATTATGATCAGTACTGTCTACTTCTAAACATTCGACATTTAATGGTTGTAACTAGAAATTTAACGCATAGATTTTTAAAACGGAAGAGTTGAAGTAGTTAACTGATAGGCTTACTTAATTTTATACGTACAATAGCAATGAAACCTGGATAAAGTGGACTCTGAATTAAGATTGGATCTCCTGGAGATACGAACATTTCCATTATTTGATGAAGACCTTCTAGACCTCCAGCAACAGTTGTTATATCTGTATTATTCCAGTCTATATTATCGTGTAATCTTTCTTGATAATCTTTTAGTAAATCTACGAATGGTTGATATCTGTATAAAATAGAAAAGTGTTAATCTCTCCTCAAATGAGCAAGTATTATATTTATAAAAGCATTTCAAACTTGTTTATTTTTAGAATGTATTTGCTTTTTAAAATTCTTCAAAATATTCTTAATGTTATTGTATTACCTACAATTTATATTAGGCATTTATATACCGTGCAACCAATTGATCTTTCCACTCCTTAGCGCCGAATTTTATTAAATAGAAATATTTTTTTTTTAGAATTATTTTGTTTTTTAATCATTTTAAACAATTGAAAAATAATATTCAAAATTACGTATTTTATTCAAGTTTTGATTGTTTGCTTTAGTTTATTTGGCAACACTTATCTTTGATGAAATTGAATATAAAATTTATGTCCTTTTTGGAGGTAGGGAATTTCGCGCACAGTATATAGAAAAAGGACACTTCAGTATGATGTGAGGATTTGAAAATCTGTCCTAAAGAGTATTTAGACAGTAGAATTCCAAAACATCTGATGTTATAGTAGGGTGTGCTATCTTTATGTTTGTTATATTTTTCATTCGTCTAAGCAGCAGTTATTAGTTTCAGAGTATACATCTTCTATAATTTACACTTACCCATTACCACTTCCATAACCTAGGGATTCATTCAATTCCTCCCCATTTATTTGAAAAGAATTTCCATTCTTGAGCTTTACTGTAAATTCCTCATAAGGAAAGCATTGTGGATTAGGAGTTCCATTCGAAAATTTGAACGTCCTACCACGCTTTAAACACATTATATCTCCTGCATTACGATTAGAATATTTCTATAAATTTTCACGATATATTTACTAAATTTATAAAATTACTGCGAGACTTACCCATTACTCTTAAATAATTATTGGTACGAGCCTTGGTAACGGGAGTGAAAAAATAATCATAATCAATCTCAACACTTTCCTTCTGTTTTGCTCTCATCGTTGACGAACAACACAGATCCGGTTGTACCATAAATTCAGTCATAATGGGTATTTCAATTTAAAAATATTCGTTAAATAATTTTTTTCTTTATGAAAATACGCTATCCATGATCTTACCTACTCGAAATTAAAAATGATAATTTTTTCTAAATATAACTATAACTACATAGTTCAATTTAAAATACACGTAATATCACTGTGATACCTTGCATGTATTCTTAATTAATTTCGTGCTTCTAATTAGCTAGGAAGGTATACATTTTATAGCAAAACATTTACACAAATAAGATCGCAGAAAAACAAATAAAACCTAAAGCTTTTAATACCATTAAAAACACGTGATACTTATTTTTTCCCACATGTAGCGCTGAGTGGTATTCGTGAAATTCGCTCAAAATTTGGTGAGAGACTCTTCTTAGAAATGCGACGAAAGTACTTTTTTGTTTTTTCGATTAAAATCAAAGTGGTGGATCACCCAAACTTGGAGGGAAACTGCAGAAATGGCAAATAGCTCAAATTTTACGTTTTTGATCTCATATGAAAAAATGAGTCACGGACACCAACATATCCAAATTTCACTTTCCTAAGTGCAGTTTGAGGGAAGTTAGAGCAAAAAACGGCTTTTGGAGGGGAAATTAAAGCAAAAAAGTTCATGAATCATCCATATCTCATCACCAAATTGGCATAAAAAGGTCAAACTTCGTGTGTAGGATTAATTAATGCCTAGAATATGACCTCTGTAATTTGAGTCAAAATGGATCTAAAATGCTGGATCACCCAAACTTGGAGGGAAGGTGCAGAAGGGGCAAATAGCTCAAATTTTGCGTTTTTGATCTCATATGAAAAAATGAGTCACGGACACCAAGATATCCAAATTTCACTCTCCTAAGTGCAGTTTGAGGGAAGTTAGAGCAAAAAGTAGCTTTTTTAGGAAGTTAAGTTATGAAATTTCTTGAATCTTCCATGTCTCCTTAACAATCAACTCGGAAAAGTTAAACTTTGTGTGTGGGGTTAGTTGGTGACCAGAATATAATCTCTTGGATTCAGATCAAAATGGATGCAAAATGGTGGATCATCAAAATTTGAGTAGAGCTTGAGGAGCTCATATCCGTAAAAATGTAATTAATATGGAGAGTGGCCAGTCAAACTTTGTCATTACGTAGTACGCGATAAGGCGAGTAAAAAATGTTATATACATATATATAGCATATCGTGAAAATTGCAGGCGCTGGCAAGAGATAAAGTGAATCAAATAAAATTATGTTCCTTCGATTGTAGGCTTGGCAAATAACATCACACAACTGTTCATAGAATGAATAAATATTTTGTCCAAACATGGTTATAATGAATACTAGTTGCCTAGTGTGCAATCGATGAAACATTACACTTTATTTGATTAATTTAATTTTGTGGTAGCGCCTGCAATTTTCACGATATGCTATATATGTAAATTACATTTCTTGCTCGCCTCATCGCATACTACCTATTGGCAAAGTTTGATTGACCACTCCCGGAACACCGTGAATTTTTCTTTTTTTTAGTAATAGGATTACAATTTTGCCACTCATTCCACTATTCTTTAGGTTAACGTGTTTTGGTGTAAAACGAACAAGGCTATCTTTTAAAAACATGAGCCTTTTGTTCTTTTTCATTAGGCCTATTTGAGTGCTTAACTTGAGATTCTGCGAAATTCACAAAAGAGTTTAAAAGTTGAAAAGTATTTTAATAAGAAAGTTTCATTACATAGGGGGCTAAAGCCTCTTATATTTATATATATTTAATTAAATGAATTAAAAATTTAAAATATAAATAGATTTTAATAAGTATATTTATATTATTATGTAAAAATATGTTTAATATAAAAAAAAAATTATCACTGTTTGGTACCTATACGACATACGTATAAGTATTGACTCATAAACATATAATATACCTATCAAATACTTACACGAAATTAGGTTGAGAAAATAGTGCTATTAATTTTATACAGAGATTAATGTATATTTTTTTAAATTATATTACTGGATATTCTTTATAATTCTCGTTGATTACTTCATATACCTAGACGAATATAATTATGGTGATCAACAATTTCACTTCAACAAATCCTCCTTAATAAGTCGAGCTAATATTTGTATTCCCTGAAATCACGCATAAAGATCCATTCAATATTATTCAGAAAACAATAGAGTACATAGGAACTTGTTTTATTTACTAGCAATTTGAAAACTTGAGAAACGATTTCTCACCTCTTTAATTTCATCTTCTTCCAACATGGAAAATGCCAGTCTTATAGAAGGAGAATTTCTTGGTTTCGCATAAAAGGCAAAACCGGGAACCAGGAGTACCAAGTTATCTATGCATTTATGGATGAAACTATCTGGTACGTGATCGATATTTTTAATATAAATCCAAACGAAAAAAGCAGCTTTTGGAATAATCCAGGTAGCCACATCTATTTATTAAAAATTTACATAATCACATAAAATTATAACTGCATTTTTTTGTGAAAGACTGTTATCTAAACATATTTTTCAATTTATACCTTTTAAATGTTCATCTAGAGACTGAAGCACAATATTAGCACATTTGTAATAAAATTGACTAGAGCAATGAGTATGATTAATGAATCCTTCAAAACCCAATGTGGTTAAAGTTTTATACGCCACCATCTATAAATTTGGTATACAAGGAGAATAATAATGTGAAAATTCACAAATGATAACAAGAAATACTTTTAAATAATCTCTTACTTGGGTAAAAGGCGGGCACATACTTGAAACTGATTTCACAATGTTCAATTCATCTATAATTTTTTTAGCAGCCGTTACAAATCCTATTCTAAATCCAGCTGCTAAAGTTTTTGAAACTGAATCAAATCTAACTACTCGATTTTCAGAGTCCATAGATAAAAAACTCGAAACTTTCTCTATCTATAGTAGAAAACAAATGTGAATTTATTTCTAACACGCGTTTCTTTCTATTGAAAAATCTAAACAGTTATTGAAGATTCCGTACTAACATCATTATAGCGAATGAGGAAATAAGGATCATCTTCTAATATTAATAAATTATACCGGCAAGCTATTTCATAAATTTCTTTTTTCCTTTGATTGCTCATTAAATCTCCAGTCGGATTTGTACCGGTAGGATTTACGTAAAAAATCTAAAAAATTAATTAAAATAACGTAACGATTTGCTGCGAAGAAAAATAAGAATATGGCTGGTAATGAATTACTTTGGGCATCGGTAGGTTTTTTTTTTTGCGTTCGTTTAGAATTTTCTCTACTTCTTTTGGACACATTCCATTATCATTGCTGTCTACTTCTAAGTATTCGACATTTAATGGTTGTAACTAAAGATTTAGCGTATTAATTAATAACTGGTAAAGCAACGTAAATTCGGAGATCTGCAAATATTATTTAATTCCTAACTTACAGCTGCAATAACACCTGTATAAAGTGGACTCTGAATTAAGACTGGATCTCCTGGAGATACAAACATTTCTATTGCTTGGTAAAGACCTGATTGGCTTCCAGCAACGGTTGATAAGGCCTTTTTATTCCAATCCACATTGTCGTGTAATCTATCTTGATAATTTTGTAATATATGAACGAATGGTTGGTACCTATTGCAACAAAGGAGCGTTAAAGCGGTGCTTCGGAAAATAA
This sequence comes from Phenacoccus solenopsis, assembly GCA_009761765.1. Classification (NCBI taxonomy): domain Eukaryota; kingdom Metazoa; phylum Arthropoda; class Insecta; order Hemiptera; family Pseudococcidae; genus Phenacoccus; species Phenacoccus solenopsis. Next base: position 32,060,674 of record CM019754.1, on the reverse strand, counting down.
GTATGTAAATGCGAAAAAGTTGATTTTATAACGAAGGAATGAAAAAATTGCAAGGACCCGGAGTAACCCAAAATTTTTACTCAGACTCTAATCTAACTCCGGAGTCATAATTATAATTTGACTCCGACTCCAAACATTAACTCTGGAGTTGACTGAAAGCATGACTCCGACTCCGAACCTTGACTATGGAGTCAAATTGAATACCCAACTCCTAACTCTAACTGACTCTGGAATCAATTTTGAAATATGACTCTGACTCCACTTTGACCCCAGAGTCAATGTAAAAACATGATTCCGACTCCGAGTCTTGACTCCTGAATCAAAGTGGATATCTGACTCTTGACTCCAGCTGACTCCGGAGTCAGTTTCAAAATTTGAATCTGACTCCATTTCTACTCTGAAGTCAGTCTCTTGACTCCATCTCCAACCTTTGACTCCGGAGTCAAATTGAATACCTGACTCCCAACTCTAACTGACTCCGGAGTCAATTTTAAAATATGACTTTGACTCCGCTTTAACTCCGGAGTCAATGTAAAAACATGATTCTGACTTCGAGCCTCGACTCCAGGGTCAAAGTGGATATCTGACTCTTGACTCCAACTGACTCTGAAGTCAATTTCAAAACTTGAATCTGACTCTACTTCCACTCCGAAGTCAGTCTCTTGACTCCAACTCCCACCTTTGACTCCGGAGTCAAATTGAATACCTGACTCCTAACTCTAACTGACTCTGGAATCAATTATAAAATATGACTCTGACTCCACTTCGACTCCAGAATCAATGTAAAAACATGATTCCGACTCCGAGCATGGACTCCCGAGTCGAAGTGGATATCTGACTCTTGACTGCAACTGACTCCGGAGTCAATTACAAAACTTGAATCTGACTCCACTTCCACTCCGAAGTCAGTCTCTTGACTTCAACTCCAACCTTTGACTCCGGAGTGAAGCCGGATTCGGAGTCAGTTCAACACCGACTTGGGTGCTTGCGGTCACAATTTATAAATACTGTTCTTGATAAAATTGTTTTAAAATGATTCTTTTAAAAGAAGTAGAATATAAGAAACAAGTACCCGGAGTCACCCAAAATTTCAACTCCAACCTGACTCCAGAGTCATATTTAAAACTTGACTCCGGAGTCAAACTGTACATACCTGACTCCCAACTCCAACTGACTCTGGAGTCAATTTTAAAACATGACTCTGACTCCACTTCCACCTTTGACTCCCTAGTCAAATTGAATACCTGACTCCTAACTCCAACTGACTCCGGGGTCAATTTCAAAACTTGAATCTGACTCCACTTCGACTCCAAATTCAATCTAGATACTTGACTCCGACTCCAACCTTTGACTCTGGAGTCAACCTGAATTCCTGACTCCTGACTCCGGCTTGACTACGGAGTCAAGCCGGATTCAGAGTCACTTTGGAGTCAGTTTGACCACGACTCCGAGTTCTTAAAAAATTGGAAAAATAAATGCTAAGTGACTTCAAACAAAGTCTCTAAAACAACATTGTAATTTCAATTTGAGAAAAATAAACTTTTTCGCATGTACCTAGTACCTACTTATTTTCCGAAGCACCAGCTTAAGATAATTTGGTACGCATAGAATGAAACATCCATTTATCCTCAAATAAGAATATTCAATTTAGCAAAAAAGTTTGTTTTTTGAATTGTAATTGTTTTAATTATTTTATATTATTTATAAGTTTAATTAATAGAAATATAATTAAATAATTTTTTTAATAAAATAATTTTCATTACCTCTTTGATTTCTTACAGAACAACTTAGCACCATCGTACTTAGAAACTCGTTGTTTCTAATAGATTTCTGTATTTTTTTTTTTTTAGGAAAAAAGGAAAAAGAAGAATACTTCGATAACTATCTGATTTGAATACATATCACTGAATGATGATTTACTTTATTACATTATTTACATTAGATAATAGATTTAAAATATTAAAATGTATTTTAATTAGTTTTTTTTTCTAATGTAAAATTTTTTTAAATACTTCATTCAAGTATTGTGCTGCTTATACAATTAAATGTGAGAGTGAACTTACCCGTTATTACTTCCGTAACCTAAAGATTCAGTCAAATCTTTTCCATTTATTTGAAAGGAATTCCCATTCTTCAACTTCACCATAAATTCTTCATAAGGAAAGCATCGCGGGTTTGGGGCTCCATTGGAAAATTTGAACGTTCTACCAGGCTTTAAACACATTATATCTCCTGCATTACGATTAGAATATTTCTATAAATTTTCACGATATATTTACTAAATTTATAAAATTGCTGCGAGACTTACCCATTACTCTTAAATAATTATTGGTACGAGCCTTGGTAACGGGAGTGAAAAAATAATCATAATCAATCTCAACACTTTCCTTCTGTTTTGCTCTCATCGTTGACGAACAACACAGATCCGGTTGTACCATAAATTCAGTCATAATGGGTATTTCAATTTAAAAATATTCGTTAAATAATTTTTTTCTTTATGAAAATACGTTATCCATGATCTTACCTACTCGAAATTAAAAATGATAATTTTTTCTGAATATAACTATAAGTACATAGTTCAATTTAAAATACACGTAATATCACTGTGATACCTTGCATGTATTCTTAATTAATTTCGTGCTTCTAATTAGCTAGGAAGGTATACATTTTATAGCAAAACATTTACACAGATAAGATCGTAGAAAAACAAATAAAACCTAAAGCTTTTAATACCATTAAAAACACGTGAAATTCGTTGTAGGGAAAAATCAACATTTAAAATAAGTTATCTTAGTACTTTTCGTTTCCTATTTTTCAGAATTTTACCGACAACATGGTTCAAAATTAATCCACACCCAAATTTTGACCTTTTTACATTGATTTGGTGATGAGATGTAAAAGATTGAAGAAATTTTGTAATTCAAAATTTCCTCGAAAGGACGTTTTTTCTTCCAACTCCCCTCCAAACCGTACTTAGGAAGCTGAAATTTTGATATGATTATGTCCATGACTACTCTTCCATATGAGGCGAAAATTTCCCTCTCCATCAAATATTCAGTGAGTGTGTCTGTGGTAATAATTTCATTTGTGTGTTTGTAGTGATTACTAGCATGTGATTGTGTCTGTACATAATTTTTCACTGTGAGGCTGTGTTGGTGAGACATCTGGTTATTTTTAAACATAGTCTGGTTAACCAGGCGCCAGTCTGCCGGTTTAATTATATGATGCAATTTTTAAGGCGATTTTCCTCCCTGTCATGGTAGTTATAGGGTTGATGAAAGTTGAAAATTGAAAGTTCCAACTAGGATAAAATAAAAACTTCTGCACCCAAGAATATCTCAAATTCCGACAAAACAAATTTTTTTCATTTTGGAAAAGTTTTTAGTAGGTCTGACGAACGATGAAATTCTTCATTCGTATTTGGATTATTTGCCCACCATTATGATAGTTAATGATACAATGAATTCGGATCAAAATGGATACAAAATGGCGGATCGTAAGCACTTGAGAATAACTTGAGGAGCCTCAAATTGCTAAAATTTTGAAAAATGTTGGCTGTACACAACAGTGGCGTCGGAACGGGGAATAAATCGGTAAACTTTACCCCCTCCCCAATACAAAAAATTGGGAGAGGAGATAAAAATTTGAAAATTCATGAAAATTATAAATCGGCGAAATCGCTACATGTGATGCTGTTATGGCCTATGGGATAAAAATGAAAATAAACAATGAAAAAATAACCGTGTCTAAACTAGGTGTAGAGTATTTATAATAACTGGTCTATGTTCTAATTGGTCATATGTTATACGCGCATAATGACCAATCATAACGCTAGAATGTGATAAAATGTAGGTAGTTTCATTTCTACCTTCCTAAATAATATCGTTCAGTTTTCAGTGAACGACTAAAATTCGTTTGTGATTTGAATCATCAGCTGATTTGTGTTTTTATTTTACGAATTAGTCGAGGTAGATTTACCACATTCCAGCTTACTGATTGGTTGTTACTGGTGTGACGTATGACCAATTAGAACATAGACCAGTCATTATAAATACTCTATGTTTTAATTTAATGAACATACCATTTTCCCTTTATAAGTCCTGAGTTGTATAACACTGATTGAAACCAAAACCCGTTTATTTTCAACTTTCATCTACCTGACACCCTGCAAAAGGAATTCAGCATGAATTTTGGGAAATGGTTACCCCCCCCCTACCCGGAGAAAGAAAAGTTTCTGACGCCACTGGTAGAGAAGACATATTATGTGTATATTTTAAATTTAACTTCTTAATTAGTTTCGGAAGAGATAGGATAAAGATTTTCAAACTTTGTTCTGGGTGTGACCTATACACATGAAGGGGCAAACCTGAAAAAATCCCAGTTGAAACTCATCTCCAATAATGGGGCATGGTTGTTTAAAATTATTTAAATTAGTTTTCAACTTGAAAACGATGGCTATTACAGCTTACGTGATTTGGGAGGGAGGATGGGCCTTTTAAATCTTAGCGTTTCAGACCATTTATAATCATGTAGCGAATGTTCCGCTTCCTGGTATATTTATTTTTTCCCACATGTAGCGCTGGCTGGTATTCATGAAATTCGCTCAAAACTTGGTGAGAGACTCTTCTTAGAAATGCGACAAAAGTACTTTTTTGTTTTTTCGATTAAAATCAAAATGGTGGATCACCCAAACTTGGAGGGAAACTGCAGAAAGGGCAAATAGCTCAAATTTTACGTTTTTGATCTCATATGAAAAAATGAGTCACGGACACCAACATATCCAAATTTCACTTTCGCAAGTGCAGTTTGAGGGAAGTTAGAGCAAAAAACGGCTTTTGGAGGGGAAATTAAAGCAAGAAAGTTCATGAATCATCCATATCTCATTACCAAATTGGCCTAAAAAGGTCAAACTTCGTGTGTAGGATTAGTTAATGACCAGAATATGAACTCTTCAATTTGAGTCAAAATGGATCTAAAATGGTGGATCACCCAAACTTGGAGGGAAGGGGCAAATAGCTCAAATTTTTCGTTTTTGACCTCATATGAAAAAATGCGTCACGGACACCAACATATCCAAATTTCACTCTCCTAAGTGCATTTTGAGGGAAGTTAGAGCAAAAAATAGTTTTTTGGGAGTTTAAGTTATGAAATTTCTTGAATCTTCCATGTCTCCTTAACAATCAACTTGGAAAAGTCAAACTTTGTGTGTGCGGTTAGTTGGTAACCAGAATATAACCTCTTGGATTCAGATCAAAATGGATGCAAAATGGCGGATCATCAAAATTTGAGTAGAGCTTGAGGAGCTCATATCCGTAAAAATGTAATTAATATGAATTTATATGATTAGATATTGGTAATAAGAAGTATACTGCATCCGCAACAGACGAAAACAGACTGACGTCACAACATGGAGGTTTACTTCTTATCAATTGTTTCTTCGGGTCAAAAATTGTGAAAAAGTGGTGATTCTCGGACAATTGTAGAAAAATACGAATAATTTTGAGAAAGTAAAGAGAAAAAATATCTTGGCTAAAAATACGATAGATAAAAATCGTTTGAAAATTTTATAAATTTTTTTCCCGTTTAAAAATCTAGAAATGAATGCGATAGCAGACTTACTTGAGGGTACGGGATACAAAAATTTTTCTAGGTAATCGGTTTCTTCAGCATCAAACAAACATAGCAACAGGAAAATGTTGCGCCATTATGAAAAATAAGTTGGTAAATGCGAAAAAGTTGTTTTTTTAGTAAAGAAATGAAAAAAAAACGTAAGCAGCCATGCCGCATTACTGGAGCTGAGTTTTTAACTGGGGCTTGTTTTGATTTAGTAATAACCATGTTCAACTGTTCATCACTACAGGCCACACCCAATACCAAGTCTGAAAACCCCTATCCTATCCTTTCTAAAAACACTTAAGAAGTTCAATTTGGCACAAATGTAGTATTTCTTGCCATGAAATAATCATGCGAACACATATTTCTCAAATTATAACTATTTGAGGGTCCTCAAATTATCTTCAAATTTTGTAAATCCGCCATTTTGGATCCATTTTGACTCAAATTTAAGTGGTTATATTCTGGTCACAAACTAATCCTACACACAAAGTTTGACCATTCTAGGCCGATTTGGTGATGAGATATGGAAGATTCATGAAATTTCCTGCAGCAATTTCCCCTCCAAAAGCCGTTTTTTGCTCTAACTCCCCTCCAAAATCACTGAGGAAGCTAAAATCAAAATACGTTTGTCACTTGGGCTCATTTTATCATATGACACAGCAATAAAAAATTTTCGACCCCTCCTGTACCCCCACCACTATTTTAGGTTGGTAACCCCGCCTTCCCCCTCCAACATCATGTATGGAAGTGAATTCGGGATATAGTATACAACTTATCCCCAATAACCATATGAATTCATATTAATTACATTTTTACCAACTTGAGGCTCCTCAAGCTCTACTCAAAATTTTGATAATCCGCCATTTTGAATCCATTTTGATCCAAATTCAAGAGGTCATATTGTGGTCACCAACTAACCTCACACACAAAATTTGACCTCTTTAACTTGATTTGGTGGGGAGATATGGAAGATTCAAGAAATTTCATGACTCAAAACTTCCTCAAAAAGCCGTTTTTTGATCTAACTCCTCTCAATATGCACTCAAGAAGCTGAAATTTGGATATGTTAGTATCCGTGACTCACTCTTTCATATGAAATCAAAAACGAAAAATTTGAGCTATTTGCCCCTTCTCCAGCCCCCTCAAAATTTGAGTGATCCGCCATTTTGAAATTTATCGAAAAAACAAAAAAACTATTTTTGCGTATTTGCAAGAAGAGTTCCTCACCGAATTTTGAGCGAATTTTATCCACACCCGCCTGCGCAAGGCGAGTGACACAAAAAACGCAATTTTCTCAAAAACAGGTTTTTGCTAACTCGCCTCAAAATGCACTTAGGAAGCTGAAATTTAAATATGTTGGTGTCCGTGACTCACTCTTTCATATGAGATCAAAAACGAAAAATTTGAGCTATTTGCCTCTTCTCCAGCCCCCCTCAAAATTTGAGTGATCCGCCATTTTGAAAGTTTTCGAAAAAACAAAAAAAATACTTCTGCGCATTTTCAAGAAGAGTTCCTCACCAAATTTTGAGCGAATTTTATGAATACTCGCCGGCGCTACGCGTGGGGAAAAAAAATATATATATATATAGATTTATCTATGGATAAAGTGGCATCATTTTTCGTCGTCTACAGGTAAAGTGGCATCTTTTTTACAAAGTGGCATCTTTTTTTTGATGCCACTTTACCATCACATTGCTCATCGATTCAGCTATGTGTCATGACGTCACTGGTGTGGTTATTTGGGTGATGCCACTTTACCACTAATATTCTATTTTTCATACAAAAAAATTTTTTTCGGTCTACGGTCGTAGTAGCCTCATTTTTTTTAAGTTTACAGGTAAAGTGGCATCATTTTAAAAATTTGTTTCCAAGAAAACCTATGAAATTATACATTCCGTTCGCCACTGTGGTGTCGTTAACGTGACATTAGATGCACTTCTGAGGAATGTGCAAAGTGATGCCACTTTGACCATAGATCACTATATATATATATATACCAAAAAGTTGGACATTTGCCAGATGATTACAAATGGTCTGAAACGCAAAGATTTGAAGACCCCACCCTCCCCCGACCTTCCCTTCCCAAATCAGGTAGGCTGTAATAGCTATCGTTTTGTTAAAAACTCAGCTAAAAATTGGAAAAATAAATGCTAAATCTGTTCAAACGTAAAGCAGTATGCGATCGTGTATGTGAAATACACCCTTACTTTATTTTGTTGAAGTTTTCATAGTTTAGGGTAGCAATCGCAAAAAAATTATTTTTTATTTATTCGATAGGTAGATATACGTTTTTGAATGTGAGTATTTTTTTCTCGAAATATAGGTATCGTATTTATCAAGTACGTAGACGTACGAGTATTTTGATATTATCAGATGAATATAATGAAAAATTTTATCCAGAATTATTTCTGTTTAGATATTTTTATTTCATCAATTATTAACTAAAAACCATTATGTGTTGTTTACAGCATTTGTTACAACTTAAACCAGAGGCGTCATTGTCAAGGAAGAAAACAACTTTTTTGGTACCTAGCCAATTTCATAATTGTGTTATTGTTCAAGATAGATTTGAAATGATTGATAGTATCAATAACACCTAATTTTTTCGAGTACTTGATTTGGTAAGCAAAGGTTGAGTGAGATGGGTTTGAGAAATGTTCAACTTTTTTCTAAAAAAATCAGAAAAAATTTTTATAATGTGAATATCGAAATAATTATAAACTATCATACGAATTTATATTTTATTTAAAGAATCGATTATTCTGACATATTATATGATTAGGTATCATTAATATAAATATAATGTAATTCTTTCAGCTCATATTACATGGTATTGTACATATAGCTAATAGCCTAATAAAGTATATTAAGTTCGCCAAATCCGCTGTTCGTCTATATAATGAAGGAATTTCTTCTTCGAAAGTGATGTTAATGTTTAATGTTTATTCAATTCTTGTTTGATAAGATAGCTTAATCTTCTAACACCCTGTAAAAAAATCGAAATACTTCGCATTCAATTATCACATGACAGTCTAATACAATAATGTCTACCTATCAGTGTCTTCACGTGAGAACTCATGCACTCCTCGAAACGCCTGATAAAAAATATCTCTAGAGTATCCGATAAAAAATAATTGATGAAAAATAATTTCAATTTGAAATGCTATTCAGTTCTACACCGAATAACATAGCAGTTGTGTTTCAGTAAATGCTACAAAATGTAGACTTTTTTTTTTACAAACGTGTACTTATAAAATTTTCGGAGTTATTTTACCTATTCTCTGCATCTCGGTAATCACAGTTTCTTACCGAATGCAGCTACCTGGTAATCACAGTTTCTTACCAAGGTAATTATTTATAATTAATTGAACTGTACTAAAACTCGAGTTTAATAATTAAACTCGGGTTTTAGTTAAATATTTTTTTAATAATACGAAACTGTTTCTCTCACCTCTTCGATTCGATGCTCGTTAATCATGGAAAATGCTAACCTAATGCAAGGGCTTCCTCTACCCTTTCCATAAAATGCGAAACCGGGGCATACGAGAACTAAATTTTTAATACATGTATCGATAAATTCATCGGAAATATGATCTGTATGTTTAATAGTAATCCATACGAACATCGCTGCCTCTGGAGCATTCCAAACAGCAACATCTAATAAAAAAAATAAATAAATTGAAAAATCGTTTTGAGAAAAAAAAATCTATTTCTTATGTACATACCTTTCATATACTTATTCAAACAATAAAGAACCTTTTCGCAATTTTTTCTATAAAATTCGCTAATACTGCGCATATGGTGTAGGAAACCATTGAATTTCATCGATGCTAAGGTATTATGCACGATGACCTATAAGATTTTAATTTTTAAATAAACGATGTAATAAAAAAAAAATTTATACACGTATTCAGCTATCGCTAACTTGGCAAAATGGAGAAGCCATGGCGGAAGAGCCCTTGATTAAATTTAATTTATCGATTATTTCTTTGGCAGCGGTGACATAGCCTATTCTAAATCCAGCTCCAAGAGTTTTGGAAAATGAGTCGAATCTTATGACTCTATTTTCGGTATCTAAGGCGAGGAAACTCACAGGAATTTTATTCTGTAATCATAAATTTAAATGAAATCGACGAATAAAATAATTTGTACGAAATGATCAACGAGAACAAATAAATATTCAATTTATTTACTTCGTAGGTGAGAAGAAAATAAGGATCGTCTTCTAATATCAATAAATTATATTCGCAGGCTATTTTATAAATTTCCTTTTTTTTCTCCAACGAAATAATTTCACCCGTTGGATTAGTACCGGTTGGATTGATGTAGAATATCTAGAAATTTCACCAACATCGTGATTACTTTCAAAATCAATAAGGTCTTTGAATTTTATCGATCGTGCCTCTAGCCTCTGTAGCTGCCTAAGGAATGCAAATTAAAAAAAAAATTATTAAAAAATCCAGAGCATTACTTTAGGCATAGCTAGTCCTTGAATTTTCCTCTCATATAAAATAGTCGCCAGATGTTGCACCGATATGCCTGACAGATCGTTGTCTACTTCTAAAAATTCAACTTGCAAATGTTGCAACTGAAATAGATACATGAAAATTTTCTGTGAATGGATATGAAAAGAAAGAGATATGTAAAAAAATATTTCTTTTACAATGCTAATCATGCCAGGGTAGAATGGACTTTGCACCAGCACTGGTTCACCGGGGGATACAAACATCTCGATGATTTGATAAAGCGCACCTTGGCTGCCAGAGGTGGTAGTGATATTCTTTATCTCCCAGTTTTGCTTACCGTGTAAATGATCTTGAAAGTATTTTAATAAATCGAGAAATGGTTGATATCTGAGAAAAAAAATATTAATACATTTTTGAAAGAGGAGTAAGTAGATAAACCAATACTTTGGTGAAATTTCATGAGAAATTATCGTAGGTAAGTATATCGTACATCTGCTTATTTTCAAGCCAGTAAAATGTGTAGTCATTCCAGTAAAATATAATTTAGTGGTAAGTACGTATACGTGCTCATTGGTAAATTATTTCCAAATAATATTTTTCATTGGGGAAAAAAAATCAATAAAAAGTACGTTGTACTAATACTTACGCATAATTCTTATTTCTTTGGTGTTTAATGCTATAGTTCATTGTTAGATAAGTAGGAAATAGGAATGCTAGGAGTTTAACTGGTTATTTTCTAAGATGAACCGACATCATAGAGTAGTGAAGTATATATTTCTCTTGAAATTGATTAAGTACTTAGGGCATTGGCTTGATACATACATTATAGAAATAGATGTATTGTAGATGTCGCATAGAGGGAAGGATTGTTTATCAAATATGTAGCTGCTCGTGAGAAAAGAGTATCTGGTTTGGATTTGAGTGAAGTGACTTCATCTTTAGAAAAAATTTTTGTAGAGATACTTCCAAAATTGCACGATAAGATGTTTATTTGGTGAACATTTTCAGTCTTATTGGACTTTATGAATTTTCAGAATTTATAGTTTTTGGACTTATTATTTTAAACTAAATAAAAACCATCAACGATCAAGTGTTTGGAAAGAAGAGGTTCTGAGAGATACTATTTTGGAGTTCAAAAAATTCATACTCTATGAGCTTAACTACAGGTTGTAGGCTCAAGGAGAGCAGAATTAGCCGAGATGTATGTATGACTTACCACATATGCAATGGTCATTGAAATAGGCAACTTGTTCGATAAACAAAAACTGCCAAAAAGCTCTTTATTTGAGAAAAAGTATAATAAAGTAGCACTCTCTGCCTTCATTTCTGGGATAGGCAATTTAATCGACACACGAAAACTGCCAAAAAACTGTTCATTCGAGGAAAAGTATTAGGAGAATAGAAAGTATTGAGAGGTGTTTGAAATAAAAAAAAATTGCCACTCTCTGCCTTCATTTCTGGAATAGGCAATTTCATCGACACATGAAAACTGCCAAAAAACTGTTAATTCGAGGAAAAGTATTAGGAGAATAGAAAGTGTTGAGAGGTGTTTGAAATAAAAAAAATTGCCACTCTTTGCCTTCATTTCTGGAATAGGCAATTTAATCGACACATGAAAACTGCCAAAAACCTCTTTATTTGAGAAAAAGTATTAGGCGAGTAGAAGGTGATAGAAGGTGTTTGAAGTTCAACAAAGTGGCACTCTCTGCCTTCATTTCTGGAATAGGCAATTTAATCGACACATGAAAACTGCCAAAAAACTGTTAATTCGAGGAAAAGTATTAGGAGAATGGAAAGTGTTGAGAGGTGTTTGAAATTCAAGAAATTGCAATTCTCTGCCTTAATTTTAAAGGAAGGCAACTTATTCGACACCTCAAAAAATTCGAAGAAAGATGTTATTTCCAAAAAGTATTAAAAGAGCAGGAAATTTTAACGATATTTAAAAATTTTATATATTGCTTTTATATGTCGAAAAAGTTGCCTTCTTTTAAAATCAAGGCAGAGAGTGTCACTTTGTTGAATTTCAAACACCTCTCACCACCTTCTACTCGCCTAATACTGTTTCTCAAATAAGCAGTTTCTTTGATAGTTTTCATGCGTCAAACAAGTTGCCTATTTTAAAATTCAAGGTAGAGAGTGGCAATTTTTTTTTTTTTCAAACACCTCTCAGTACTTTCTATTCTCCTAATACTTTTCCTCAAATGAGCAGTTCTTTGGCATTTTTTGTGTGTCGATTAAATTGCCTATTCCAGAAATGAAGGCAGAGAGTGGCAATTTTTTTTATTTCAAACACCTCTCAACACTTTCTATTCTCTTAATACTTTTCCTCGAATGAATACTTTTTTGGCAGTTTTCGTGTGTTGATTAAATTGCCTATCCCAGAAATGAAGGCAGAGAGTGCCACTTTATTGAATTTCAAACACCTTCCATCACCTTCTACTCGCCTAATACTTTTTCTCAAATAAAGAGGTTTTTGGCAGTTTTTGTGTGTTGATTAAATTGCCTATTCAAGAAATGAAGGCAGAGAGTGGCAATTTTTTTTTATTTGAAACACCTCTCAACGCTTTCTATTCTCTTAATACTTTTCCTCGAATGAACAGTTTTTTGGCAGTTTTCGTGTGTCGATTAAATTGCCTATTCTAGAAATGAAGGCAGAGAGTGCCACTTTATTGAATTTCAAACACCTTCTATCACCTTCTACTCGCCTAATACTTTTTCTCAAATAAAGAGGTTTTTGGCAGTTTTTGTGTGTTGATTAAATTGCCTATCCCAGAAATGAAGGCAAAGAGTGGCATTTTTTTTTTATTTCAAACACCTCTCAACACTTTCTATTCTCTTAATACTTTTCCTTGAATGAAAAGTTTTTTGGCAGTTTTCGTGTGTCGATTAAATTGCTTATCCCAGAAATGAAGGCAGAGAGTGCCACTTTATTGAATTTCAAACACCTTCTACTCGCCTAATACTTTTTCTGAAATTAAGAGGTTTTTGGCAGTTTTCGTGTGTTGATTAAATTGCCTATCCCAGAAATGAAGGCAGAGAGTGGCACTTTATTGAATTTCAAACACTTTCTACCACCTTCTACTCGCCTAATACTTTTTCTCAAATAAAGAGTTTCTTGCCAATTTTCAATTGTCGAAAAGCTGCCTACTTCAAAATTCAAGGTAAAGAATGACAATTTTTTATATTTCAAACACCTCTTAGTACCTTCTACTCGCCTCATAATTTTTCTCAAATAAACAAGTTTCTGGCAGTTTTCAAGCATCAAAAAAGTTACCTTTTTCAGTATTCAAAGCAGAGAGTGGTAATTTTTTGTATTTCACACACCTCTCGGCATCTCCTCATACCTTTTTTCAAATGAACAGTTTTTTCGTTGTTTTCAAGTGTCGTAGAAGTTGCCTATTTCAGAAATCAAGACAGAGAGTAGAAATTTTTTGTATTTTGGACAGTACCTTCTAATTTCCTAATACTTCTCAGATAAACAAGTTTGTTGTAACATTCGAATATCGATCAAGTTGCCTATTTAAGAAACAACGATAGAACGCCAAAAATTGAAAATCACACTCTTCGACTGACAATTTTTTGAAAATATTCGCAATCACTAATCATTTACGAACTATTGACTTCTTCTTTTTTTTGAGCAGAAAAATTTATTCGTTCAAATATTGGTATTTGAATCAGAGGAATTCATGTTTGTGGTCAATTGCACATTTGCCTTAAATGTTAATACTTCTCTTACCGCTTCGCGTATGCATATATTTACTTCTAATCTCATACAGAATGTTAGCTCTTTACAGGTAAATACATGCATCATACTTATACATAATTATTTAAAAAATATTATTTATGTTTCTCAGTCCACAAGAATTATACTTCGGAGTAATAAAAATTCGTTAACTATCTCTAAAGAAGTATTATACATAATATATAAACGAAAAAAAAACAGAACAGAACAAACAAAAAAACTAAAAAAGAGTCGAAAGTTAATAAAATTGGTGCATCAGATCGTTAACAGTTTTTCACCCTTCACTTGCTCTCTGAAAAATATCCTCTTTACATCCTTCGTAAAGCAAGATTATTTTCGTATTTTCAAGCTATTTACTTTAAACGTAATGCTATCGTTATCTCACTTAGTGTTTTATTATTATCTTATTACAAAATAATTGACGAAAATCAAACAGTTGAGGTCCCTATTTTAGTAAAAATGGATAATTGGGGTAGTTCTTTCCGAAGTACTCTTGCATGAGTATTTTATAAAACGCATGTGTGTCAAAATTACGCTTTGTATTACATGTTTATGAAAGCCAATTATAAGTATGTTCATTTAAAATCCAAATTATTTAATACTTCTTTAAAAAATATTATGTACCTAAGAATATACTATGTATTAATACAGTGGCTTAAGAAATCGTTTTACCGAGTGATTTCAAAATTTAATAAAAGCCAATAATTTCACCATTAAAATTCTACAATGTAACTAAATAAAATCTAAAATAAATTAAACGAAAATAAACAAGATAAAATCAACGTGATTTTCATTTCTATAAAAAATAAATATAAATATAGTACCACGAACAAACTAAAAATTAAATTACCGCTTGAATTACAACATACGTACCCTTTGATGGTCATATAGCCTAAAGCATCCTCCAACACTTTGCCTACTAATTCCAAAATCTCTCCATTTTTCAAAATAACCGATACTTTCTGGTATGGCGAACACAAAGGATTAGGATCGCCGTTAGAGAATTTAAACGCCTCGTTACTCGCTTGGAATGCTTTATCACCTGCATAAAAATCGAAATAAATATCTCCTCATATTCCAGTGTATGGTAAGTACCGATAGATTTTTTATGTGTGGTTACACTACACCGACGAAGATAATATATTCACCAACCGATAATTTTCAAGTAATTTTCGCTACGTAATTTTGTTTGCGCATTATAAAACTCAGAGTAATCAGGCCGATATATGATTTCTTCTGTACCCGAGAAATTATTCGAATCAGTGGACGCCATTTTAAAGAAGTATCTTCCAAAAGTTTCAATTTCCGGCGTAAAGTAACTAAAAGAGCAACTGTAATATTAAAACGTAATCATCTGCGGTTTCCAAGTACACAGTTAACCTGTACTTTTTACTATAATGAAAAAAATTCAACCAATAACATCAATAAACGGTTAAATACGATATCTGCACAGATCGATTGTTTTTTTGTCACAGCATACAGCACACTTACGTCAAATACTTGTTATACATTGGCCTTAATACGTACCTGGTTTTGAACTTTGAAGCAGGTAAGTCAGAGGTAACAGACTATGTATGAGCTCACACATACAACTATACAGCGCATTATATGCAGAATTTGAACAAACATACTCGTAGTAGAAGAGGCGCGAATGAGCGATAAGCGTGGTAATAGGTTCATGATAATTAATACCTAGTACGTGTTTACTTGATCCTTTCAATTCTTGATGTCTGAGGATCAATATTACAGCTAATGATTAGCTTCAAATTTCAAATTGTGACAAGGTTTATCTCACCATTCACGTGATTTTGGCGAATAAACAATAATTCTTTTGTTCTTTAGCCGAGTTTGTGATGAAAAGAAAAGCTATTATGTAAAGTTTCTTTACCTCATTCATATAAAATCTTTGGAGAGAAATTGAAACCACTCTCCGCATTTATTCTGCTTAGAAAGATGACCAAGATGTCGATGTTATTAAATTTAGGATCGTTGATTTCGAATTAAACGATAGTTTTCGTTTCGACTCTTGCTCCACTTTTAAAAATGCTGTTTCATAACAAATTTCAATCTATCTAAACGAAAACACATTAGGAGAAAACAACAAACTGCAGGAATGAATTCGTCGAGCCCAAAACCTACAGTTTTTCCAGGAAAGAGGAGAGATCGCTAAGTACCATTATAGCCGGAATCGGCAATATCGAATTAGTTGAAAACGACACCTATGTCGATACTTCTGAAATGGTCTAAATTTCCAAAAATCCACGACATGGCTTCTTCGTTTTTTGACCAAAATAATTTTGTGACGGATTTTTTCGTATAAGGTGTCTAAATGAGGGTTTTCGACACAGAGAAATCCAATCCTGCGGTCAGTTCCTTCAAATCATGTGTTTTCCCTGAGATACGCATGATACTTCATGAAAAACCACCCATATTGAGGGCGTAAAAGGGGTCATTTAATTCATGCTGATATCTTCGGAATCACGGACTTGGAATTAGCAGTAAACGACACCTCGTTCGTTGTTTCAACTAATTTCCAATACATTATATACGTATTTTTGATGTTTTCAAAATACACCAGTGAAATTGCATACCACTCGATGTAAGGCGAATGTTATTTATCAAGATATTTCAATTAACATAATTCAATTTTGCATAGGTAGGTAATTACCTACTAAAAATATCGTTTCGTACCTCTACTGCAGTAGCAGATCTTCGCAAAAAGGCCAAGTCAGCAAAATTCAGGGCTTGCTTCAAAAATTGGCCGTTTTACCCACCCCCCAATTTTATGGACTTGCAAAAAACTCAATTCAAATAAACTTAGTGGATGACAGGAATTTCATCTTTTCAATTTTTTTCAAGCAAAATTATATTATGGTATATAGTCATGTACAAATATACGAGTAATAAGAGTATAACAAAGTATGTATTTTGTTAAACAACAGAAGAATTAAGTATTAGTTTTCTATTGGCACTTTTATAACTTTTTTTACTTGCAAAAACATCAGTTGTGTTTTTAAAATAATGCATTCATGCACTTGCGGGATTTTTTTTTGAAATTTTCCAATGAGTTCATTTCAGTTTTTCAGATTTTTGGCCCTTTCTTCGCTGAGCTTTCTAAGAAATTCTTTTGCCTCCACTCGGGGGCCTTGTATCCAAACAAATTTCTGATTGGATGTAACCTACACCAGTTTCTGGTAAACTTACGAACATCGCTTGATTATATGTCTTAGAACTTAGGTAGGCTACCTATAAATGCATATATGTAGGTAATTATGATTTACATATAATTGCTGATTTCCAACTACCTACACTTTTTGATGCCATGTTTCAATTCAGCTCTAGTATTTACCAATTTTTTTTTTTTTAACTTGAGTTATTACCTGTTGGGGCCCACATTCATTGGAACCCAGTAAGCGTTTGCGTACCGCTAAATTCGTCATTGCTGTACTGCGTTAAAATTATGAGGTATACATATGTTATTATATTGGGTAAAAATTATTATCATATAAATAATTCAAAGGTATGATACAAATATTACTATTAAACTCCTCACAACCAATTAATAATTCGAATTCATTATTTTTGATGATTCGAAAAATAGAAAAATTACACGTAAAAGGTATATTTAAAAAATAAACAAATTGTGTACATATCATTACAACAAGAAACTTAATGAGTAAAGATCAGTCATTGAATTCGTGATTACAAAATGATTACGCGGTAGATAATATTTTAGGAAAAACTTCAAGCACGAAGGAATCACTTAAGGGTGCATTTCATATGAATCAGAATTCGTGATATAATTTTATCGAATTACATGATCACGTTTTTCAAAATAATAAACAACATTGGTAATTAAACTTGGTTCTTGAAAAATTGAACACTCGAATTATCACAATACTGTACAATTTGCTGAAGGCGTGATACTAATACGGTCAATTTAAAAATCATTCTATGTTGTTACCTCAACGAGTGAGTATATACTATTTTTAACTTCTTAATTCTTAATTTTACGTACTACTATAAGATTTTTTTTTTTAAATTCAGAATTCATAACGTAATGCGGAGATTCGGTTCACAAATATAGGTAAAAGAAAAAAAGATGGAAAATGCTATCAAAATGGGAAAATTCCGAACGAATATAAATAATCGCGCTAATTTACATAAATACCTCCGGAATGTTCTGCACAGCCATAAATTCGACGGGAGAATTTCAAGTTTCGATTAGGTAGGTATAAACTTAAACGCGTTATCTGGCGCTATTAATATATAAATACGAGTTCACTGAGTCTTTGGTAAAAATTCTTTCACCACTTTCATCGATACTTCGTATAATTTTTCTTGGTCTTCTACATCTTCCGCATAATACATACATTTCTCCGGTCTACAATTTGAGTAATACGATCCGCCGGCATTCTCGATACTATCATCGATGCAGCAATATGTTACAGTCATAGCACCCTGCGTAGGTGTCTAAAAAATTGAAAACAAAAAATCAAACGTCCATAAAAAAATAATAATGGATTGGAACCATTATATATATTTTATAAATCGATGATGAGTAAATGAAAAAAAGCCGCTTAATGACTGTGGTAATATACTCAAAAATTTCAGCTCTGTAGGTCGATATTTTTCCAGTCCTAAATATGGTCAATTCTTTTAAACTTTTTTTTTGAAAATTTCAAATTTGAGGAAACTTTGATTTAAACAAAAAAAAAAAACTTTTTTCATTTTTTCAGACATAAAAAGCATCTGCGAATTTTTTTAAGATTGAAAAATACTCATTTCAAGTTCTTGTAAAACGACTGAGGAATGAATAGGTAACTGTTGAATGCAATGGACAACATGAGATTTATTTCAGCTACTTTGGACCTGGGAGTATGACAAACTATATTTTTGCTTTTCAAAGGTTTCCAAAGTATCATTCACTTAGCTCCAAGAAAGCATACATATTAGAATTGACGAGGTGACGAGCGCATGCTGGTGTTAAAAAGATTGTTGGTCTTCTCCACCAACATCTCTAAATTGAGTAGCTGCAGTTGGCATCATCAATCGAAGAGAGAGTTACCCTTATCTAATATTCTCACATTTTAACTTCAAGAGGAAGAAAGTAGAACGCTGTTTTCAATACTAGTATTCCAGGAGGATGCGATGCCACCAAAAGAAAATAATAATTTTTAAAATTTATTCGTTTTAAAAAATTTTGCTTAATACTCTAACTGAAAAGTTTAAAAGGATACCAGGCCAATAAAAATCAGGCTACTAAAGCTTCCATTTGTGGTTTTTTCTTCAAATAATTTTCATCGACATGGTTATTCTTGCGGATCTCTATACTAGACATAACAATGATTAGTCTCTATGAACGACTACAATAACTTACCATTGTGGCATCCATCGCTAAACATCAAAAATAATGGCATTCTCTCTGTAGTCTCTAGTTTGTTGCTGAGAAATGTTGAAGTTGGTAAATATCGGAAGCACAAAAGTTTTACTTTTATCAAATGTTCCTACCTCAGCTAGTTGATTATCATTTAAATCTTAGAACAAGCTCAATTAGGTGAAGTAATTATCTATTATAATGACTGGCAGACTCTTCAAAATTCGTTGAATCATCAGTAAGACTACATTTCTGAGCCGACTGCTGATGAAAAATGAACCTATAGGTTGCATTCTTGCATAAATCTTCATATTCGACATCGGCCAAAGCATACATTTTCAAACTATACAGCTTGAGTTTTCTTAGCATAATCACACAGAATGCACTTCTTCTTCAGAAGAGTCAGCTCACCAACAGTCATTCTTTTACTTGGAGAGAAGCACAGTTGAGAATATTCGACAAATGTGGGCCCACAAAACCATTCTATTCACATTTATTTACTGAAGGAGGAAGATTTCAAATTGGAAGAGATTTATATTAGACTAGTAATCTATACCCATCCTTCGGACGGGGTGGTTAAGCATGTGCTTCTTTATACACAGAAAGGGGTTTTTTTATCTTTATTGTCAACTTCTTCGATGGTAATAGTTCTTCTTGGGCTTTGTTTTGCAAATTATTAAAGGAAAAAAAAAATTTGAAATCACGATGGTAGATTCTATCATTTCTTTAAGCAAAATTTTTAAAAATTGAAAACTAAATTTTTGTCAATGTTATTTTTAATTTTTTTTTCAAAGTTTGTGATCACGTTCAAAAAATAACTTTTTGCTTACTACTTGTTTAATGAAAGGAGCAATTGAAAAATTAAATCGATATACAAAATTTCATATAGATACATAAGTAATGTTATTATTCATTTAAAAAAATTCTATTCATTCAAATTATATTCACGATGTTAAAATTAATTTTTTTTTCTTTAATCTCAGTTAGCCACAAATTAAAATTACTTCAAAAAACAAAATAAAAAACATTGATACATCTACATCGGAATTCGTTGAATTATTTCAAAACATAACAGTGAAAAAATGTCTAAAATAATAATTTCCTTAGTCAACCATTCGGCATAAAATGCCATTCGAATTCATAAGTTGAGGTTTTATTTCGTTCGCTAACCATTCAACGTGAGGTACCATGAGGAGGGATCCTTATGCTTTTTACTCCATATTACAAATGACCACACCGCTACTTTATTACAACTCCAGCTGGTTCAATTAAAGTGCACTCCATATTAGAACATGAGCTGGTTGAATGAAACTTGAGGGCATCCTCTCACTTCCTGCTACATTTATAAAATTTTGCTCCATTTATCACGTGGGAACTAAAATACCTCCACTCATGCTCCGTCACGCCAACTCACAGTTCAATGAAACGTGAGATCACAAAAACTCACCTTCCGTGCAAACTAAAAGACCTGGACTCATGCCCCATCAAACTAACTCACAGTTCAATGAAATGTGAGGTCACGCAAACTCACGTTTTATACCTCCTGCTACATTTATAAAATTTTGCTCCATTTATCACGTGGGAACTAAAATACCTCCACTCATGCTCCGTCACGCCAACTCACAGTTCAATGAAACGTAAGGTCACAAAAACTCACGTTTTGTGCAAATTAAAAGACCTGGACTCATGCCCCATCAAACTAACTCACAGTTCAATGAAATGTGAGGTCACGCAAACTCACGCTTCTGCAACACTAAAAAACGTGAGGTCACAAAAATTTACATTCCGTGCAAACTAAAAGACATGGACTCATGCCCCATCACGCTAATTCACGGGTTAATATTGAAACGTGAGGTCACACAATCTCACGTTCTAAGTCCAAAATTTAAAAATTGCGCACATCATAGGGAGATCCTGGTGGGCAATGTATTAACTACTCTTCGGAGTTGTGGAATGACGTTTGGTCGAGCGTTATAGATGAGTGTACAACTTCTTCGGCCCATTTACTGGACGTTTCTTTAAAGCTTTTTTTCGAGCTTCATGGAGCTTTTCGTGAGTGCCCGAGGCGTTAAGAACGATATCCTCGTTCAGCCCTATCACATGAAACCACTCGCAACTTCCATCGTTGCGCGTATCTCGACTTTACCTCGGACAAAGTTTTACCCTCCTCAATTATATAGTAGAAGAAAGATTAGTAGACATATCAGTTGCTGATGTTGCCATATGGTCAAGAATATCGATAGCAATTGTATCTATATGACTCGGAATCAAGAGAATGATAACGTGAATATTTTCAAGTCCAAGTCAACTAACTGAAGACTAGATGCGGAGTATTATTTTGGGTTCTGGAAAGATTCTGCTCGTGGCGATTCACCTAATAAGCTGAAATTTTCTATGCACAAGATTAGCATCATCTCGCAATTTTCCTCACTTACACATCATCAATGTATTAAAATAAGCTCAATTCAAAATGTCTTTCACTTACTTTACAGAAAATACTCAGTACCCACGGGGCCGTTATTTTCACCAAAGTTCCGTTGAATATTTCCGTATCAACTACTCCCGGATGCACGGCTACCACTTGTATCGGAGAGCCGCTTTTTTTCAAACGCCTGTCCAAAATTTTCGTGAACATAATTTGACATATTTTCGATCTCGAGTACGCCGCTTGTTCGATGTAATTGCGTCTGTCGAAAATTACACATTGTAATTACTACCTAAGCTCATTTCCTGAATTGATAATTTTACCTCAATTAGAACCCAATTACTTGATATGCTAATGGACAATTTTTTTTCCTTCACCTTGGGTTAGAGTTCACTGACGTGAACGCGAGTTGCATAATTAAATAAAAACAAGCCGTATAATTTCATCGATCCTCGCCAAAACCGAATAGTTACGGAGCATTTTAATATTTTACACGATCAACTCGCAAAACTGCGAGGAAAAAAGGTATCGAATTTTTCACCCGACAAGAGATACAAATCATAGGCAAATATGCTACAATGAATACAAAATTTTCAATTTAGATAATTCTAATAAGTTGCATGATCACGTAGGTGCATTCAATATCGTAAAAAAATTCTTAACCATGTTCTTAAAATATATACATGTTTATCAACGGTAAACGAAAAAATTATCACCGAGTCATAAGAGATTTTCTCACGTAACGCACCAAGTCGCAAATAAATTCGGGAAAATCAAATTAACGAAATTTTTCGAATAATTACAACGTGTACTCGAGCGTCGTTATAACCGAGGACGAAAATTTTAGCATGTCATCTCATCTACACCAAAGCAAAAACATCAACTCTTACATAATCCATAATAAATTTTAAAAAAATATGGTACATTAAAAAAACATTTACCTCGTAAACGTGACCTACATTTTGGCACGCTCGTAAATAAATAAAACTAACCGTAAAGAGTAAACGTAAACTTTAATGAAACCGGTTCCATTATATAAACGCGGTTATCGGAATTATTTGGCAAAATTTTCATCCGTAGAATTCACAAGGTTAATTACCCACACGTTGAAAAATCGATACCTATTTATAGACAACCGCAGTTCCGGTTGCAATTGTCTCGTGAATGGAGTCGACGAAGATGCAATTTTTCGCAGTCTCTGAGACATGCTCGAGAAAGTGATAAATGTACTCTCGCTTTCTCCGTTTACCTAGAGTGATGATTACTTACGTCATATTTATATCGTCGAAGTCGATACGCGGTGATACCTCGTGGGCGCACGACGAGACATTCACTATTCTCGGATTGCTGCCTGGAAACTTGGTACCAGCTTCGGTCAGGGCAGGCAGCAGTAAATGCGTTAGTAAGAAATGTCCTAAATAGTTGATGGCGAAATGCGATTCAAAACCGTCCTCCGTTTCTTCGTAAGGTACGAACATGACACCGGCTGTAAAGTCATCGAGTAGGTAACGAGTATTATAATGCGATTAGGCAACGTGATAGACACGAGAGTGAGTCTTCTTGATATAATATTGTATTAGAGAAGTACCTACCGTTGTTTACCAACAAGTTGAGGTATTTGTAGCGTTGCGAAAACGTGCTGGCGAACTTTTGAACGGATTTTAACGATTTTAGATTCAGTTCGATTACATCGGCTTCTCCTTTGGTGACGCCGGAGTCGCGGATGTTCTTAATCGCCTCTTGGCCTTTTTGCACGTCTCGGCATCCTAACAACAATAATCATCGAGTCATTCGCTTATCACAGAGGAATTATTTTGTCGTGAATTTACGAGACATTACCAATTACGACGCGCATATTGCATTCCATCAACATTCGCACGACATTTTTACCAATTCCTCTAGCGCCTCCGGTCACAACGGCGATGTGATCTGATTTATCTTTCAGTTCTGAAAATGAACATTTCTAATGAAATCAACGACACAAAAAAATAATTATCAGAGCAATTTTATTCGTTTTTGGTTTCAAAGCATTATACAGGATGTTTCGCATAAACTTGTGCCTCTTCAACATTAGACATCTCTTACCATAAATCTGGAATCTATAAGGGAAGAAATATGCAGCAAGATGTACATTAATAAATATCAGACTTGAAGCTTGAGACAACTATTTTCAAATCTCACCAACTTCGTGAAAATAACTAATTTTAATAATTTTTTAGAAGGGTTTTTAATAAAAACTATAACTATTACAGCCTACCTGATATGTGAATGGGGGGAGGGTGGGGTCTTCAAATCTTTACGTTTCACTGTTTCAGACCATTTGCAATCATCTGGCATATGTCCATCTTTTTGGTATAAATATAAATACATAGGTATGCCAAGGTAAAGTCAAGCCCGATCTTGGAAATGCTGCTACCTTTCCGAGACCCGATCCTACGCTGCGAGACCCTTTTTAGATATCGTAATGTTTTGTGAATATATTTGAGAGTATAATTACAGCTCTCAGTTTTGTACAAACGTTGGGAAGCCCTGGATACGGTGCTATTTTGGGGAGACCCACCTGGGTCTGACAAGTATAGTAATAAATTGAAAATGGGTCTCATAAGAATCGCTGCATATAAATTTTTCTTGCCTACTCTAAAGATTTCTAAAATGCTATGTTCAAGTAGTTTCCAAAAAGCTCACCCACACATCTCTAGCTCTTTAAATAAGACCGGGTCTCGGATGTCTATGATTTGACAAGGATATACATATATTTTTCCCCCGCTCATAGAACCGGCGGATATTGATTAAATTCGCTAAAAATTTGCTGAGAGGCTCTTCCTGAAAATGAAAAGCAAGTACTTTTTTGTTTCTTTGGTACAACTCAAAATGACGGATCACTCAAATTTTTAGGGGACGGTAGAGAGAGGCAAATAACTCAAAATTTTCGTTTTTCATCTCGTATGAGAGTGAGTCACGGACACAAATATACCTATCCAAATTTCAGCTTTGGAGTTGGAGCAAAAAATTCTTTTTTGAGGAAATTTTGAATAATGAAAATTATTGCATCTTCCATACCTTCTCACTAAATCAATGTACAGAGGTCAAACTTTGTATGTAAGGTCAATTGGTGACCAAAATATGACCATTTGAATTTGAATCAAAATGGATATAAAATGGCGGCTGATCATAATTTGAGTAGAGCTTGAGGAGCCTCAAATTAATGAAAATGTAATGTACTAGGGCCCCCTGGCCGCTTCGCGGCTCAACCCCCACAACATTCCTCGCTTCGCTCGGATTGCCTCATCACCCCTTCAGGACTCCTAATAAAAATTAAATACTGCCTAACACGATTTATTCTTATTGTTACCTCTACTAAGAGTTCTTTATTTCAGGATGGGCTTGTTCCTTTATACCTTTGTATATATGCCATTCTAAACAATTTTACAACTTCACCCTTGCCCATGTTCAAAGTTTTTATTAAAATTTATCACTTTTTTCCCCTTTGTATACCTGCTATCTTTTATACCTGCTATTCAAAACCATTTTATGACTTTACCCTAGCATATGTACAAGGCTTTTATTGAAATTTACAACCTTCTTTCTCCTTTGTATACTTGCTATCCTTTGAATACCTTTTATACCTCCTATTCAAAACAAGGATGCGCGCGCATCTCAAAACCGATTTCATTTTGATTTTAATATATAGAGAGATATGAACACATATGATTATTGGCGATAAGAAGTATAATATATTCCAAATTCAACTCCATACATGATGTTGAAGGGGAGAAGAAGGGGCTAACAAGGATTTATCGATCTCAAAATGTGGTGGAAGTATAAAAGAGGCCGCTAAGTGACGCAAAAAATGGTTTTCAAAGGGGATACTGCTGCAGGATCTCCTCACCAAATCGACTTAGAAAGGTCAAACTTTATATGTAGGGTTAGTTGATGACCCGAATATGGCCTCTTAAATTTCGATCAAAATGGCGCATCATCAAAATTTGAGAATAATTTGAGTACCCTCAAGCAGTTACAATTTGAGAAATATGTGTTCATATGATCATTGTATGACAAGAAATACTACATTTGCTCTAAATTCAACTTCTTAAGTAGTTTCGGAAGGAATAGGGTAAGGGTTTTCGAACTTAGCACTGGATGTTGCCTGTAAACATGAAGGGGGCAGCAATGTTATTTGTAAACATGAACAGCTCTAATTATAAATTCAGCTCCAGTAATGCGGCATGGCTGCTTACGTTTTTTTTTCTCATAGATACCAGTGGCGGCGATACGATTTTGGTGCCCGTACGTAAAATGGAAGAAGGCGCCCCATTCTAAAAAAAATTTTGTACCTATTTCGTGATTTTCTTCATTCGTCAAGAACATACGGGTTATAAAAAAAAAGAAGGAATTTCAACTAAGAATATTTTGAGACGAGGTGCATAACGATGGCGCCCCCAGCCTTCGGCGCCCATAAGCATTGCTTCCTCTCCTTCCGCCTATCGCCGCCACTGATAGATACCAAAATTACTTTTGCTACTCCACCAATTCTGACTCATTAATCTTTTTTAACTACATAAAAATTATTGCATATCTCTTATTTCAAAACTTGTCCATCTATACTGACGTTCAACTTTTTTTTCATTCATCCATGATGGTCAGGTGATGTCACTTCATTCTGTATAACCTTCTCTTACATGAATATCATTTCATGTTAAGTTATTCAACGAAACTTCAATTGCTTTTTCTGGCACACGAAATTATTTGGCTAAACTTCCCCTTCGAGAAGCTTTCATCTCATGTCACTTCATATATCATATCATGCAATCTTGTATCACGTCATTTCATATCAAATATCATACCTCGTTATGTGGTACAACATAATTGCTATTTGTAAAGGGCATTTGGTTTGTTATCTTTCACGAGTTAAAACAAATCAATTCGACGCATAAATTAATCGTTCATTAATTCAAATTATTTCTGAAAACGAATGCAACACGTGTATTGCCTTTTTTAGACAAATGAAAAAAATTTTTGATTTTTCAAATTTCCTATGCATAAAAAAATGAGTTTGATTTATTCATGGACTTTAAAAGATTGATACTAAATTGTAAGATACGGAAAGATGCCAAATAATCAAAAAGTAATTTTTTGTAATTCAAAAATAAACTATCTGTATAAATTTTTTGAACGTTGAATATTTACTTTAAAGGCTAGATAATCCACACTACATGGTTCCACAATTTTATCACCTATACTTATTCCAATTTTGCTGAAAAAAAAAGTTTAAAGGTACATATTTCGGAACCTAATTAGGTCTAAAATCCAACATCTAATTAATAATCTACCATGCGATGTAATCATTATTTGAAAAAGCCAAGCTAACAACGAAGTCGTGAAAATTTCGATACTTATACGTACAGAACATTCTTCCACAATTTTCCATTATTATCTAGATAATTCTCTGTAACATTTGAATTTTGAAGAAAACGTGACTAATTTACGGTCGAATAAATGAATGATAATACTTCTATGATAATCACAACTACTAATTCTCTTTGCCTAAGCTAATCTAAATTGTAGCTGCAGGTGCAAATCTACTCTAATGAGTGAAAATGTACTGACACAGCGTAAATTTTTAATAATCCAAAATGGAGATAATAATAATAAACCTTCAGTATGCACACAGTGAATACCTATGTGTACAAATAATAATCAACCAGGAAGATAAATAATACAAAATAAATATCATGTTTTCGCATAATAATAAATATTATGTTTTATTATTACAGAATCAAGGAATCACCATGAAAAGTAAACAGCCAAACCGAATTACTGAGACTGAGTTTATAATAGAGGCATAAATAGACCAGTATAGATAACGCAAAATATGCACTTAATCTCTTTATTGACGCTGCAAACTAGTCCTCACTCCCTCCAAAATTATGTTTGAAAATGCATTTACCATGTCAGCCAGATAACTAATCCTATAAATGGGTAATTCTCTGAAAATGTCCATATTTCGATGTCTTTATTTTTCTGAAAAAAAAAGTTGATATTGGGAATTTTTTTGATTGGGATAGTGAGTATATGTGTCCTTGATGTCATTTATGCCATTCGGCTCAAGTCATGTCCTCCTGGGGGGTAGGGGGACTTTTTGAAATTTTATTACCCAAAACCTAAGAACTTCTTAGGCCGTGGCTGTTGATTCTCGATTTTGTGGCTTATTGTAACTCAGCCGTAAGACGTCCTAGGAACTTGAAACAAAAGGGATATCGAAGATTAGTAAGTACATATAATATTCACCTATTCAATATTCTCTTAAACTGACTGTTAGGAGCTCCTTAGTAAATTTTTGGCGAATTCTCTCAGGTCGTGGCTGGTTGGTTTTAATCTTGAGCCGTGGCGAAGTGTCTTTTTATGACCATGGCCTAAGAACTAGTGTCTTTTTTCGAGAGACAGCCATTAACACCTAAATTAATAACATCTTTGTTAGTGTATCCCCATTAAAATTGATTTAGAATGGCAAAAAGACACTAATTCCTAGGCCGTGGTCGTAAAAAAAAACACTTCGCCACGGCCTAAGATGAAAACCAACCAGCCACGGCCTAAGAGAATTCGCCAAAAATTTATTAAGGAGCTTCTAACAGTTAATTTAAGAGAATATTGAATAGGTGAATATTATATGTACTTACTAATCTTCGATATCCCTTTTGTTCCAGGTTCCTAGGACATTTGATGGCTGAGTTAGAATAAGCCACGGCCTAATACCACAAAAACCGGGAATCAACAATTTTTACGAATTTTGCTTTCCGACTGTGATAAATAAATGACATTTCACATTTCGAATGCTGGCAGTGTATTCTCATGATGTCAAGGAAGCATTGTAACCGCAAAGAAAAACGAATTATAAAATCATTGCCGCAGGAGAAGCAAACAAAAAACGCCACGGCCTAGGAGTGTATAAACCATTTACAGGTCTTTGAACCTTCCTGGAGGTCAAGCAGGGAAACTTTGGACATCATTTTGAGCGTTAACATACACACTCAACTATCCTGAGCAACTTTGCTAAGTTTTTCCTCAAAAAAATATTAATTTAATATCATTTATGTGACATTGAAAATTCAAAATGTGACCGTTTACATGCCACGGCCTTGGAACTTTTGACCTTTGGGTTGAAAAAACCCCCATTTAGGGTGGTTGGAGGACAATTTCAATTGATGGGAAAGTTAGAGGAGATACTAATATAAATATAGAAAAAAAAAAAAAATTCAATTGTAGCGTAATTCTTCAAAAAAAACATCGATTACAGAAATATGGACATTTTCAGAGAATTACCCAAATAGAGTTTGATTTTTGTAGGTAAATTTGGCGAGGATAAAAGCATGCACGTATCAGATATGGACTACCAGCTCTATAGCACACCTTATACAGTACGCAGAAGCAAACATAAATTAAAGCCTTCGAGGAGTTTTTCAACTGCTCATACAACACTTGATAACGTTTCAAGGTGGGGATGAGGGGATGAAATATATTAAAATTTAATGGTCTAAAACGTCAAAATATGAATTTTCCCCTTTCTCCATATTTCTCTTTCTTAAATCAGGTAGGCTACAATATCTACAGTTCGCAATGAAAAGTCAGCTAGAAAACCAGAGACGAAGAGAGGGGGGATTTTTTTGAGGGCCCCTAAAACTTGGTGGGGCCTCACACTAGAAGGTCCCCAGAATGATTGAACGTATATATTTGTGGTTTAGGAAAAGGCCAGATTCGGGTTTAAATTCAGTTGAAAAATGCGCCCGAGTACTCTTTGTACTAAGCCGGACTTGGCTCTCGCCATCTCCGTAGAAAACTGAATCATTAGAAACTCATATTCAATGCCATATACCTAGTCAACCAATAAAATGATTCATCGCAAAAATACATAAGAGATGCGTTCAAACTCGCAAGGTCGTGTGAGTTCCGACATTGGGTTATTTATTGGTTGATAATATCAACGATCGTAATTACGTTTAATTACTTTCATTAATTTTTTATGTTCCAGATTAATCCGGACAAGTGCAAGTTCAATGTCGTCGAATACCACAATGTGGAATTCGTTGAGCACATCAATCCATCGGGTGAATTATTGAGCTGAATTCTATAATACTGCAAATACTACTTGGAATTGGGCGAATAACCGCAAATAGAGGTCATTATTTGTGTGAGACTGTGATAACAGCGGTGATAACAATAAATTCGTACGTACTTGACGTAACGATTTTTAAATGGTTCAAAATTATCAAAAATATTCCTATTCCGTATGTTGTGATTGTACCGGATGGTGGCTCCGATGACCTATATTTCAAGTTCATAGGCATTGTAGGTACAATACATGTATGTACAAGTCAGTCGGCACCTTATGATCATCGGACCGGTTTCTTCGTTGATGGAAAATTTCTGTGCCCGATATGCAACATGTGTGATTCGGGTTTCATAGATAATCTTTAGTGAATGCGTTTCTTTCACTGCGAGGATATTGTTTCTTTCACTTTTTATGATGACTAATCGCATGATGAAATACTAGTTTGTATTTCGTTTATTACGTCTCATTTTATCTCTGAATTTTTGTGTTTTTTTTGGTGGGGGCGGGGGGAGGTGAATCTCGTACAAATGAATCCGCATTTTAAATCATTTCATTGGAGTTGAGTAAATTATATTTATATAATTATTTTACCTTCGAAAGGTAACTAAGTCTGTTCCTTCGTGAGACTGTTCGGGTAATAACATGTCTAACTCTAATAGAAACTCGAGGAAAATTTTTGCAGACTTCACTAAATAGCTATGGAAATTCCACGCCAAATAAATAATAATCTGCGATAAAAACCAATAAATAATGGTCGGCGAAGATGTGATCTAGTTCAACATACCTTCTCATAAGTTCGATAAATGGAAAAATTACTACACACGATGTACCAGACGAACATGCCGCAAGCAAGTTTATACCAAAATCGTTCACCTCGTAACTCAAGTACATAATGTTCACTTACCCACGTGGTTATATTTCCGATACATCATATCGTGGAGTATACCCTTCGCGCCCAAAACATAATATATCAATATGTATTTAATTTTATCGTACAAATGCACCAGCACGTTACAAAATTCCAGAAACATTTTTACAATCTACGGCTTCCGCGATATACACAAAACTCGAATAACTACGCGTAAACAGTTTTCACTTAATAGAAACGCTCGACATCGACTACTTTCTCCGTACAATGTAAACAAAATGGTCGGCGGCTCGCTTCGTGTCGGCGGCGCGCGTTTCCACCCATCGGTACCCACGTTTGCCTAGTCGTGATGCGTGAAATGTCCGCTGAGTGCAGTGTTGCCTTTGGTTTAAACTTTTAAAGTTCTAAACTGTTGGAAATTTATTTTCTTCGCGTTACGTTTGCATAGATTCGCTGAGATTGACGAACCATTTTTAAGACGTTCCTTTAGGCAGAGGAATTTTTTCGCGAACCCATAATTTTCAAACTAAAGAAAAATAAAAATTATAATCACGTAAGTCATGGTAAAAACTGAATCAATATTTTATACAGGCAGGCCCGGAGAGGGCAAAAATTGCCCTTGGGGCAAACATAAATTTCAGACCCGTGTTTTATAAATATCTTTTAAATCCAAAAAAATTTGTATCTGCCTCTGTTTTTTTCCCGCTACGAGTCATCACCCCCTCCCTTCACCTTCTTTCTACTTATTCAGAAAAAAATGATATCACATTCGAGCTTAATTGAAATTAAGATTAAAAACATGCCTCCTCGGCAATTTTTCCCCTTCCTCCGGGTTACGTTGCTGTTACTAATAATTATGAAGTTAGAGATACCAATATATGAAGCGATGACTGTTTTTTGAGGAAGTTGTAGGTCGTGATTTAGATAGCTATCAAATTTTAGGGAAGCTGGAGTGAATTTTCGATCATAATTTTATGTAATATAAAGAGCTAAAATCACTAACCTTTAAATTTCAGCACCTTATAAGCAGTTGAGTTGTTTGGGAGGGGAGGGGACGGGGGTAATTAAACTATAAAATTTCTTGAATTATCCGTATCTCCTTATCAAATATGGGTAAAAAGCCTAACTCCTGCATTTGAGATCACTTTACGATTACAACATGAACAATCAAGTTTAGGTCGAAATGGAGCCAAAATAAGAGAATGAAGCAAAATTTTAGAAATATTCTGGAGACTGCAAATAACTAAAATTAAGAATTTTTGAAGCATACAAAAACCCTCATCAGCCAGAATCTTCGTATTTCAGAATACATTTGGGCTTTTTATTCAATAAAATTCTTCTATTTTCAACCATGCCATTTTGTATTTTATTTTACTATTATTCTGTATTTTTTTTCTTTTTTAGAATTTTTTGTTTTCATTCTTTTGTCATGTCATGCAGTATCACTTTCTTGACGTTTATTTATTTTTTATTGAACTACGTCTATTTTTGAAGTTTTTTTTTTTTGCAATGGAACATTTTTTTTAAAATATAAATTTACGATCTCTCAGCTTCTTTAGAGTTTGAAGCGACTTGCTCCTTTTGTCCTATTCTTCCGACAATTTCAAACCTTTCCACTCTTATTTATCTTGATTGCCCTAAAATTAATAAATTAACTGAATATAATCCAATTGATACCTACAGCTATCTTATTTATAATAACAGAGTTCAAACCACTAGAAAAAAAAAAAAATTAAAAAATTCGTACATTTATTACAAGTTATACAAAAAATGCATGCATCAATAAAAAATAGAAACTTCCAAGAGTGATGTAACATTTTTACACACTGGTATTAATAACAAAAAAATTCGTAATCGTTATAATAATCGTAAAAAAAAGCACACATTATAAATAAATATCACATTTGCTTCTTAATCGCTATAAGTACAAATGATATATATCGTAACAATAAATCAATAAAAATAGAAAAAATAAATAAATAATAAAAACACGAAGGAAGTTGACTACGTCAAAATTCACAGTAGAACATAGTACGCGTTAATACACGGGATATATTTTAAATGCAATTTAATTTGCATATAGAAATTTTCATAATCAATATGTCGAAGAAAAGAAGCATTTTCAGTCTTATAAACGAGAAAAAATAGATAAATACTTAACATACGTAAAGAAAAACATTCGACAGAAAATTAAACTTTTTTCTTCATCCTTACACTCTAATATCGAAAGGAAAACGAAACTTATTTCAAATAATGAACGTTTCATATGCATATATGTAAGTTGATTATACCTTGGAAAATATATTTTGTTCGTTAGTAATACTCCCATTACGATTCACGAGTCTTATTTCTAATAATCTATTAGGAATGGAATATTCGTAGTGTGTAATATAAAAAAAAAATTTACATATCACATCGAATCATTTGGTAACCTAAATTTCAATCATACATTTTATGTACAACTTGTTGATAAATATCACTGATATAATCGCGCTAGTAAACAAAACCACTAGCGCGTCTTCCAAGTGATTAAGATTGGAAAAACACAGATTGAGCAGCAAACTTTCTCGTACACACTTCTCGAACGAAACGCGATAATTTTCCACATAAAAACTACAGAAATGAAATAATTTCAACATCGGTAATGGTTAAAAAAGAAATTATAAATAAATATATTCTCTTCAAGCACCCTAGCTGCCATTTTGACACTACTTCAAGTTAAATATGTATTTATTTTATAATAGGTAAAAGAGGCAATTAGAACCGTATCGTATGCCCGTCTTGGATATCCTTTCGGTTTAAATTTATTGTCAGATTTTTAAGCTCTTGAAAATAACGCGCATAAATCCACCCAACGCGACGGTTCTGATTACCTCTGGCTTAAAAATTAAAAAGGAAAGCTCGTCGATGTACGCTTCTTCTTAGCGTACGAAAAATAATAATAATAATTGAAACGAGGAAAAGTAGGTATCTTAAAATTAAGCGGTATCAACCGGTGTACGCTCGAATGTCAAGATTAAAAATTAATTCGGAGGCGCGTCCGAGTCGTCGATATCGCATACGTTAGTCGAGAGATCACTTTGGCTTGGGTAACCAGCGGAATGTGGGAAACCGTACGGAATAATATCGTCGTCGTCGCTTCGATACGACATGAACGCGCCATCTTCCAAGTTATCCAAATCTATTAGACATGTTCGATACATTAAAAACACTTACGAATAAGTAGATAAAGAAGCAAAATAAAATGCAATTATGGTAACTCACCAGGAATGTTTAAATTATTTGATTCATTGCTTTCGTCACTTTGACTGCTCGATGAATCAGGAACTTCGCTACCTGGTACTTCTGTAATATTAGGCAAGGGATTTTGACTACGACGAACCCAATCGGAGCAATCCCAATGGTAACCTAAACAACAGAATCGTCATTGTAGAAATATACGTTCGAATTTATTCTCAAAACACCGAAGGTAAATTCAATTCACCTCCTAATAATTTCGCTTCTTCCACGCAACTCAGCGTTTGTCTGGAGATCTTCTGTTTTTTCAAATCGGGTAATTTCTTTAAATCTACCAAAAAAAATATATATATTATTTAGAAAAAATTATACAAGTGCTTTTGATAAATATTGCGAAATTTCTATCGGTATGGATTACATATAGTAATATTTAATACGCATAAAAAAGTCAGTGCATAACTGCACATGCAGCCTTGAGATGAATTGATTCTAAAATTAAAATTTAAAACAGTGTGAAATTAATAAATAAAAAAAAATTATTTTAATGTTTTTTTCATGCTGTAACTTCTAAAAAAATTCTTTTTCTATTAAAAAAATTATGCACAGATTTTCATATAAAAAATAGTTTCGTGGTAGAGCATAACTAGTGCGACGAAATGATGTGTGAATAATTGCTTAAATAATTTTTTTAAACGAGTTTTGTGTTTTTTATAAAAAGTTTTTTCTAAAGAATTTTTCAATTTTTTTTTTTTTTAAATCAACAATTTTGGTTATTTTCAAGAATGAACGACAAATTGGCAATTTATTGGTCATGTGTACAGTAAGGACTCAATTCATACTTTTTCTGACTCAAGAGGCAAATATGCCAGATTTTTGTTCCACAGGGTTTCCTAAAGTTTGAATTCTTTGATGCTAAAACATCTGCATGAAGTCATTCTCAGTGAAAGATGTGATATATTGCGAAGCTTTGTGAGGTAAAAATCGAGCATATGTTCTCTGTTGCCTTCGAAATAGCCTAAATTAAGCCAACATTGTTCATACGAGCAATACTTAACACATTTGAAAATGACAAAAATTGTTGATTTGAAAAAAAAAAAAATCAAAAAACAATTTATGACTCATAAATTTTAAAGACCTATTTTTTTCTCGTCTTTCAATAATAAAATATAGTTTTGAAAATTTAAAAAAAAAATTAAATTGCTCGAAATTTTGTTTATTTATTTTTCATTTTTAAATTTGAAAAAAAAAATTCGACTTGATTTTTTTTGAGGGGGGGGGAGGGAGAAGAGAGGAGAATGGGTTTAAAAATTGAGTTGGGGTGAAATTCTTACGACGTTATTTTAACCTCATTTTGCAACCATTAGCACCGTACCGTCTTTACTTTTCGAAAACAGTGAAATTTAGCCCCCCATAGAAAATACTTGAAAAGCATAATAAAAAAGTTCTCTAGAACTGAAGATGTTACAGCACTTGGAGATTTTTAATTAGCCGTAGCAAAAATTTTTAGCATAATTTTTCAGTATAAATGATAAGAAGTTTGATAATACGCAGTCATTAATTTTGAAGAATATTACAACTTTGTTGGTATATTGGAGCACACTCATCTCCTTTCATCAACAAACATGGTAACTTATGCCTATGACTTTTTCTTTATTTGTTTCGTGGACTACTACACAATAATACAGATATGGTTATATTTATCGAGACGCCATACATTCGAAATATCCTTTCCAATACCATTGTCTACCACAAAACGCTTACCGTTGGTAATTTTATTATTATTCGGAGCTCTATTCAAATTTCTAACGTAATCTGCCGGAACATTTTCCAATTCGTCACCAGCCGATCCGTAACTTCTTAGGGTATCTAAATTATTCAATTGAGTAGCGGTAACATATAAATCATTATTACTAGTAGCAGCCGAATAAGAAGCTGGTCGTAGAGAATGCTGAAAAATAAAACAAAAATGATAATTTCAATCATCTGTCAATTCCTATCGACTTCGTTATTATTAAATAAAAAAAAAAAAAATGAAACGGATAAAAATTTAACGCTATCTACGAACGAATAAAGACTAAATGAAAGTATTGAGAATTGTTTCTACGCGGATAAGACGATTGGAAATATTCTAGAAGGTCCAGAAAGAAAAATTCTCTCTAAACCATCTATGACATTTTTTTTTTGGGGTTAACGAGAGACGAAGTCAAAGCCCAACACGCACAACGTGGATTAATCTAAGATGATTTGAATGAACAAAAAAAAAAAAAAAAAAAAAACTACGATGATAAGCGAAATGACAATAAATTCCAGATGAAAATTCCAGTTATCAAAACATTAAACAACACTCTATCACTTCACTTGTACGATGAACTACGACGAATCCCAGAAAAAAATTCTAAGCAACGCGTGAACACAACATAAAAGCGTAAAACGGACTCGAAAAGCGAAAAAATAAATCAAACCAAAATATTATGAAAAATAAAACACCAGCCACGTTTGCAAAAAACAAACATACCTTTAATTTAGATGAAAATCACAGTTCCATTTTCCAACGAACCATTTCCAATACTTTCCTTTTTGTTGCATGAAAATATTAAATAACGAAGCTTGTAAAATTTCAACAAAACATGAATACAAAAAGTGGGAAGAGAAAAAAAACACAGTGCGAAAGGACGATACAACATTTACATTGGGCTTTGACGAATTAACCCTTTTTGATTTCACGAGTCACCACCCACCTTCTGTTCGGTAAAAAAAAAACGCAATTTAAAAGAATCTACCATCACAATTCCAACTACAGTACCTGCGTTACTTCTAAATTATTTATTTTCGAAGTTCGTTTAAATTCTGAATTCAAAACCGCCAAGCTCTTGTCTTCTTGCGGTACCGGGTGATGAGTTCTTCGGCAACGTCTGCAATAAAAGTTTCGTATTAATCGAAAGTCGCATCTCGTGAACTGCATGTCATAGTCAGGGTTGGGCGAATCAATTCATATTTTTTTTAATTTTACGTACAATATTAAAATAACAAAACATCGAAGTACAAAATTTGAAAAAAAAAAATTGTCATTCTATTTTAAACTTGAAATCAATGTTCCGCTTTCATGCATTCATATTTTTAACTTCAAAACTTTAAAAGTACTGTTTTACCCTCATTACGCCTTCACCTTCCACAAAACTTGAAACTATTTTAAATAATTGATCAATGTTAACACATAACAAAATTTAAAGTTGCCGTCCATATACTCTCCTATGCTGCGAAATACGTGAAATTAAATAATGTATTTGGTACGTGTTCCATTTTATTTCATTAATTCAGAGGTATCAGGATTCTCGATTAATCGACTATTAATCGCGCGATGCCAATAATCGTTAATAATCCACAGTACATCGATTAATCGGCCGATTATTTTTGTTTTTTGGCTTTGTAACAATATCCGGAAAATGCCGAAAAACTATTGGACGAAGTCAATGTTACGTCATTTTTTTTCAAACACTCACAGATTAGCACTCATTCCTCTTTGGGGGATAGCTCGCTCCATTCAAATTACTCTATGAAATTGAATTTGAAATTTCCTAACACTAAGAGCCGATTTATCGATTATTGGCGATTATTTTCAAAATTATAATCGGTTATATTAATCATTTACATCTCTGCATCAATTACAATTTGCAATCACGGAAATGAAAAATAGATTTTTTTATTCACTTTTTTTTGGCTTTTTGCAACTATCTTTCCATCTTGGATGGGATCATGGGAATAGGATTGGGAATGCGAAAATAATACGATGATAAACACGATGAAAAAACTAATAAAAGTAAAATGATCCGGATTACAGATCAGATCATAGTTTTGTGATCCGGATCACGATCCATGGATTATTTCATCCGGATCATGTCCAACCCTGGTCATAGTCTCATAGATTTGGATAGAGTAATTATAGTAACTGGCCGGCTTTTCGATTTGTCATACGTCACGTATGTAATGACCAATCATAAGGCCAGAATATGATAAAATCTAGGTAATTTCATTTCTACCTTCCTGAATAATATCGTTCAGTTTTCAGTGAACGATTGAAATTCGTTTGTGATTTGAATCATCAGCTGATTCATGTTTTCATTTTACGATTAAGTCGAGGTAATTTACCATTTTCCAACCTGATGATTGGATGTTACACGCATGACGGACAACCGATCAGAATGCGGACCAGTTACTATAACTATTCCTACTTAAGAATAGTACTTTATCACCCAAATCATGAGTACCCATATTGAGTTTAAGACTTGTGAGGAAGGGACAAAGTTGGAACCTTCTTTGGGGATACTTTTAATGAACCGGTTCATAAACTAAGGCAATTATATTTGAATTTCGATTCGAAAAACCGTAGAATTATTTTTTGTAAGGTTATTTATGTAAGAAAAAATGTTTTATTTATTTATTTTTGATTAATACTGAAGATGGACAAAAATATCATGTGACATTTTTTATTTGCCATGACGAGTACTATTAAATAAGATAATCACCTAACAGAAAAACCGATTCATTAAGAGCTTCTCTAAGAAGGAGGTTCCAACTTTGTCCTTTGTCTCCTCCACACAAGCTTCAAATTCAAAATGTACGCTTACGATTTTGATGATAACTTCAGGTCTAAGCAGAGGGGTGGGGGAGGGGAAAGGGGTGTCCCTTCTAGCTAAATTTTTTTTCAGAGCCCACTGAGAGCTCGCGACTTGACGCCGCTAAAACAATCTGTCTTTATCACCACGACTTTTTCTTTCTTTTTGCTTTTATGACTTTTCCTTTTGTCCTGAGCCCTGATTTTCTCTTCACGGCGATAAGGTACTATTCTCAAGTACTCTAAGTTGGACTACTTTTCATCAAAATCCGTAATGGAAAGTCCACACGGTTCCCTAATGACCATAATGACGATGAAAATAGCGAAATACACACCTGCACAAGATTATCAGGCAGATCAAAAACACGATGAAAACTAACGCGCTACCGATGCCGATCATTTGTTCCAACGTAATGGTATAAAGACTAGAAGCACCGAACGGCGGACACGTAGCATTTTTATCGCACGACGTGGCCACAATAGGCGGCGCCACGCATTTATAAGATAATGAAATTTTATTATCCAAAATACACTGGTACTCCGGCGGACACGAACATTCGGCTGGGATTTTATTCTCGCATCGAGTGCCTGGAAGAAAAAATTACATTTTACGTTACATATGCAATCCACCAATAAAATGTAATTTCCTCGTTAAACATTTACCAGAAAATCCGGTAACACAGGCGCAATACAATGTCTGATTGTGAGCCGGAGCGACGAAACTAACTACGTCTGTAGCTATGATTTGTAGATCGTCTGGTAAAAAGCTCAGCCTTTGTTTACAGTGTCCTTGGTTTTTGACGCAACTGCATGGGAACGAAACGGTCGTCAATCCGGCAGTCTGCAATACTTGGTGCATTTCGGTCAACTCGATACCCTGAAATGAGAATTAATTTTTATTAATTCGTTCGTGACGATTTAACCATTAATTATCACGTCGACTTGGAGAATTTATTACACTTACCCCTTTGATCAAGAACAGCACGTCTAAATGACCTTGCGGAGCGTTTCGAGCTTCTTGTATACTGATCAAACGAACATCTTTGTGTAACACTGATCTTAAAGAGTTGAGTAGTTTTTTCTCTTGATTTAATATGAAATGATGAGGTGTGACTCCACGTAGTCTGAAAAATTCAAAACAATTTAGATAAAAAATGAAAATAATGAGATAACGAATATTAAAAAAAAAAAAATCTATACAGCCATGTAGCTTTAATAAAGCTGAGTTTTTAATGAAGGTATGCTCAGATTTGCGAATAATGTTGATTTCTTTACATCCACACCCGGTACCTTAAGCAGGAAACTCTTACTGATCCCCTCTAAAAACACCTAAGAAGTTGATCTGAAGTACTCTTGCCTTAGTAATCATATGAGAGTATAATCATAAAATCTGAGCTCTGTTTAATGCATTACATATATTTTTCAAAATTTTTTTCGGCCTCCATTTTGAAAATAATTTCGATTCAAAATTGTCGGTCAGATAAAGTCGTAAAATGACCTTAATTACGTGGGAAACTCTATACTTTTTTTTTTAGATTAGTTTATTTAATTAAAATTTTTTTATTTATAATTAATTTTAAAATAAAGAATTATTTACATGAAAAAAAATGTCATTTCATTTCTAAATATTTAAACATTGAAAAAAAATAATAATACTTAATGGAGTAGGTTGTAATAGCTATACTTTCTGATTAAAAACTCAGCTCAGAAGAATCACTTCATTCTAACACAACTCACCTTATACTAACAGCTTCGTTAAGCATATCTTCATCTAATGAATCAACGGCAACCCTGACGGGGGCACTATTCGTGTATTTGCCATCGGTAACAGACACATTCAACACATACTTTCCAGTATCCAAGCCGGTGGACGATGTCAACACACCGGTTCGTTCATCCACGTTAAAAAGACCATGCTGAGGTTCCACCAAACTATACAACAACGTATCATATTGATCTTGATCGGAAGCATGGACTCGACCTATTTGGCTACCGTTCCAACGATCTTGATAAGAACCGACCCAAATATCGAGTGGTAAAATGGACGGTGGAAATTGCGATTCTTCAATAACCTGCACGAACGATCGAATCAATTTAGAAATTCATTCTATATCACATCACATGACAAAACATTACACTAATAATTTATCTACACGTAATCTTAAAATTAAAACAAAGAACGAGCGTAAAGTACACGCATGAATGAAGTAGAAATTGATGCAACCTATCAACTATAATCTTTATTAAAACAAGGAAAATCCAATGTTAGCAGCACAATAAACAAGAAAAATAGAACAATAGGTAGGTATAAATAGTTTAAAAAATTACCTTTATCGTCAATTTAGTATCCGAATATCGAGGCGGTACTCCATTATCAAAAGCTCGAACATGCATTTCGTGAACTTCTTGTACTCTGAATTTCAACCTAGACGTAGTCCTCACCATACCGTTGGCGTCTATTCGAAACAAACTGTCCGCGTTACCAGATACAATATCGAAAGTAAACGGAGCTCCGTTCGGTGAAATATCAGCATCGGTTACGTTCAACTGGCATACTGTCCAACCGGGTATTTTATCTTCCTGAAAAATTACGTTTTTTCATTTAATTTTCTCCCGCGCATTCTGCAATTTAACGAAATAATCGCTATTTCATACTTGAACTACGCAGGTATAATTGGGCGACGAAAACAGAGGCGGATTATCGTTTACATCCGAAACTTCGATGGTAACTAGCGCGTAACTCGTCATTTCCGGAATACCGCCATCGGTCGCTTTTATTTGTAAGTTATACGAAGCGACCTGCGAATAAGAAAGTGACAATCGATTAGTATTTTTTTTCCATACCAATGGATACGAAAAGAGTGAAACTGCGGCCAGATAAATTACCATTTCTCTATCTAGAGGTCTAACTACGATGATATGACCGGTGTTCGGATCCACCGTGAATTGCTGATATCTGTCGCCGCGTTCCAAAGTGTACGTAATTTTACTATTAACTCCGCTATCTAAATCATTGGCCGTAACCTTTGAAATTTGAAAATGAAATGGAATAATTAACTTATAATCGGGGCCTTTCTTCTTTAATGAATAATCATCCGAAACTAATATCCTACTTTCAAAACTATATCGCCTATAGTAATATCTTCCGAAATACGAGCGGAATACGCCATTTGCGTGAACGTCGGAATATTATCGTTAGCGTCTTTCACCGTTACATTAACGGTTGCTTGATTACTCAGCGGCGGAATTCCTTTATCTGTAGCTTGCACTGTCAGCATGTAATCTTTCACTTTCTCGTAATCCAAAGGTTGCGCCAGTGTAATAAGCCCTGCACAAATGATAGCAAAAATTGCATAATTCAGAGATTGCAAAAATTTAGTTTATATTTTTGAATGCTTAAAAAAAGAAAATCGCAAACAAAATTTAAATTCAAAATGAATTTGAGATCTCTTTTTTTTTAAATCTAAGCAAAAAAAATATCAAAGATCAGGTAATATTGAATAAAAAATTTAATTGCGATTTGTTTAGAAATCAATATCGAAAAAAACTCATCTTGAAAATTCGAATAAAAGAATAAAATAGAAATTTGTTTCAAAAGTTTAAATAAATAAAAAAAATTATAGTTGTCGAAAATTAAAAATGAAAATAAAATTTGATAACAAAAAAAATCGAAATCGGATTCAAAAAAATTAACAAAACGAAAAAAATTATACCTAGTGTTTGAAATTTAAACAAAAAGGGAGAAAAACGTTTTGAAAATTCAAATTAATCAAATTAAAACCTAAAAGTAAAATTTATGTTAGAAACCTCAACTGAAAAACAAAACGACTCGGTGATGAATACTAAATGATATAAAAGCGATTTATTTGAAAAATTGAAATTAGAGAGATAATCAATTTTGAAAATTGTTCTAATTAAAAATGAAATCGAGATTTGTTTTAGAAATCTGAACTGAGAAAAGAATCAGGTATGAATATTACAATTAAAAAATTGAATAATTTCGTAATGCTCTCAAGACCAAATAAATAAAAAAGTCATTCTTAAAAATTTAAATTTAAAAAATACTAGCGCCTCCTCGCCCATTTGGGGCTCGCAATAAAAATTAAATGAAAAAAAAAGTTATTTTATCAGACAAGTACTGCTACATTCCAAACTATACAACCCAATTATTCTTACTTGCTACCCCCACCAAGAGTTCTTCGTTTCAGGATGGGCTTGCCCCTTTACACCTTTATATACCTGCTTCCCTTCATACCTTTTATACCTGCTACTCAAAACAATTTTATAACTTTACCTTTGTACATGTGCTTGGCTTTCATTAAAATTTACAACCTTTTTTC
Source organism: Phenacoccus solenopsis (assembly GCA_009761765.1). Taxonomy (NCBI): domain Eukaryota; kingdom Metazoa; phylum Arthropoda; class Insecta; order Hemiptera; family Pseudococcidae; genus Phenacoccus; species Phenacoccus solenopsis. Next base: position 32,017,884 of record CM019754.1, on the reverse strand, counting down.
CTTTGTATACCTGCTATCTTTTATATACCTTTTATATCTGCTATTCAAAATAAGGATGTGCACGCATCTCAAAACCGATTGTTTTTGATTTTATTTTAATTCAAGGATGCGCGCGCATCTCAAAACAGATTTCATTTTGATTTTAATATATAGAGAGAAAATAAAAATCTTTTTCAAAAATCTAAATTAAAAAAAAGTCATCAGTGTGTAAAATTTATAATTAAAATCTGAATCAAAAAATCATTGAAATATGGGTTAAAATTCTAGAAGAAAAAAAAAAGGAAAAAATTATTTTAAAATTCAATTTAAAACAATGAAATTAGAACTTGCTATAGAAATTCAAACATGAAAAATTAAATTGAAATTAGGTTAAAAGTATTGATAAAATATTAATCAGTGTTGAATACTTAAATAAGCAATCATAAGATCTGAATTCATAGTATGGAAAGAAGACCACATATTCAAATTAGAAAAAAAAAAAAAATTGAAATTAAAATCTTTTCCAGAAATTTCAAATGAAAATAAAAAGATTTAGTAATGAACATGGAAATTGAAAAAAAAGTTATATGTTAAAAAAAATTGATATTAAAAAAGAAATCGATTTTGAAAATTGAAATTGAAACGTATTTCGATTTACACAAAGTAGAAATCTATTTCAAGAATCTAAAAATGAAAAAAAAAGTCATTGGTGTTAAAAAATCAAAATTAAAAATAAAACTCAAGTCTAATTAAAAATTTAATTGATATCTGGTTCAAAAAATCAAATTACAAAAAAATCGACAATTTTTAATATTTCAATGAAAGAAATCATTGTAATCTGACTGAAAAATTTAAAAAGAGAAAAGAATGTTCTAAAAATTAAAACTGAAATAGGTTTTAGAAATTTAAATCATAAAAAAATCAAGTTGAAAATCTGAATGATAAAAAAGATTTGAAGACCCTCCCCTTCTTCTCCTTCCCAAATTAGATAGGCCGTAATAACTGTTGTTTTCAAGTTAAAAACTCAGCTAGAAACTGAATCAGACTTAAGAATTTAAGCAACAAATCAACAGGATTTAAATTAAAAGTTGAAAAAAAGAACTATTTTATAAATTCAAATTAAAAAGCAAAATTGAAATCTTCAAGAATGAATGATGAAATTAAAAAAATAACTAATTTTTAAAATTCTAATTAAACAATAAAATTGAAATTAGTTCTAAATGTAAGTTTAAAAAAAATCCTCGTTGAAAACTCAAATTAGAAAATATTCAGGACATTATAAAAAAAAAAAAAAACAAACAAAAGAATCAATATTAGAAATTCAAATAAAAAAATATTATTAGTTTCTATTTTGAAAATTTTAAATGGCAAAAAAAAAAAAAAGAAAAAACGAATCGTAAATCAATAATAATTAAATACGACGACATTCCAGTAAATTTAGACCATATAAGGAACATCTGGAGGAAACATAAATCACAAGGTTCTTTCTACTCGAATAATATAATATAGAAAAAACTTCACAAACAATATTCTAAAATACCTATAAGAAGGTGATAATTAAAGCACTTCAAAAAGATTTTCTCTCAAGACACATTTCACAAATAAAACTCATACCAGTTTAATTTTACTTCACTTCAAATCAATGACTATTTTGATGTAAAATGTTTTTCGGTACTAGCCACAAATATAAGAGAAGTTGAAGAATTTCTAGAAACGTAGCTTTACGAGATAAATTTTACGACAATACCGAAATTATATTTTTTAGAGGGTGATAACTCGCCATTTATGACTCGTAAAAAAATTTCAAAATTAAATTTCACCAAAGTAACATGAAATGAAACCACACAACACACAAGGGTATTTTCTTCATAGAATTAATCTTCGAAGACACATCCGACTAAAAAATTGCGAAAAGACTTGAAACCTTTCCAAACATGAATAATCCATTATATTTCGTCAGGAATTTATTTCACTAAAAAAATAGCCCAGAAAAATATTATTGTGTGTGACTAATGTGTGGCACTAGTAGGTACATGGTTTTCTGTACGAGGTAGAAAAAGGCAACTTGTCGTATTGTGAAAAATGCCACTACACAATATCATTGTAATACTGTCATGAAACCCATGGCATAAAGTTGCCTTTTTCAAAACCCTATCATTCTACACCTATGATTTGTATAATATAAAAAAAAAATGATTAAAGGCAATTTTAGGAAATTTAATATACAACAAAATTGTGGGATGAATCCTTGAAGAGATACAGCTAATGAATGCTTTTATGGGAGATCAGACATACCTCCTAGGTTAGACTCATCAGTCATCACCCATCAATGGAAATTTTAATATTTCGTTTGAGATGTTATTTTCATTTTTTCAACACATTAAAAAAGGGAAACCTTTATCTGATATTTTCATAATAAAAAAGTGTGAAATTTATTACACTATAAAATGATTTCATTTTTTTACCTGATACAGGATCGATGGTAAATCTCTCGTATTCGTTTCCTCCGACAATCGAATAATATATTTCGGCGTTTATTCCGGTATCTAAACTCGTGGCCAACACATGCGCTACTTCACTACCAATTTCCGCATCTTCAGGAATAGACGCGAACAACGACCTAAACACACCGATTCATTACATGAAAACAAATTTCATAATTTTTCTTCAAAGAAATTCCAAACGTTGGTTTCCAACCTCGTTAAAAATTCCGGCGGATTATCATTCACATCTAATACTAAAACCAGTAAGGACGTGACACTATATAATTGCGGGGACCCTTGATCTACAGCTTTGATGGTGACATTATAAGAATCTTTGGTTTCTCTATCTAAAGGTTTCCTCAATGTAACGATTCCGCTTTCAGGAGCAATGGCGAAATGATTATTGGCTGAGTCAACCATCTCATAACGAATTTTTCGATTAACTCCTAAACACAATTATGAGGGAAAAAATTTATCATTATAAACTCCTGAGTTTCACAGGCAAAATACAAAGTACCAAATAAATTCACAAACCGATATCAGCATCGGTGGCATGTATTTTCGTCACCAACGTTCCCATTTCCGCATCCTCCGGAACAGCTGCGGTATTATTTCGCGTAATAAATACCGGAGGGTTATCATTCACATCTAACACATCTATGATGACTTGAGACAAACATTCCCAATCAGTCTGATTGCGATCTTGCACGTGAGCTGTTAACTCGTACTTGAATTGCTCTTCTCGATCGAGTGGACGAGCTATTTTCAACTCCCCTCTCGATCTATCTAAGCTAAACGATTCGGCTCCGGGTCCGGTCAAATAAAATCTTAATTTAGGGTCTAAGTCAGCATCTGAGGCTAATATATTCATTACAAATGTTCCAGTAGGTGCGGCTTCCGATAACGTGCGATGGTAACGATACTTCAAGCAATACGGTTGTTCATCTGAGGGGAAAAAGTCGTAAAAAAATTTTTCAAATAAATTACCAATTCTATTTGAATCACAAGTGTCTGCAAATTCTCACCATTAACATCCAAAACATTAATCGTCAGTTTAGTAGAAGTCACGAAAGTGCCATCAGTTACGATTACGTTTAATTCGTAGAAATCAATTTGTTCCCTATCGATAGCCTTTGAAACGTAAACTTCACCAGTATTACGGACAGCGAACTGAGCTCTCGCATTACCCGATGTAATATAGAATGCTGTACTCGATGGTATCTCGCTGTCAGCATCACTCAGCGTTAATTTCACAACAACTGTACCAGCCAACGCATCTTCTTTAACTAAACATTGTGAAAAAATACCACGATTAATATCCCAAGTCATTTTAGAATCTATATTTATTCATAGCTTCAACAATTCGCACTCACCCGAAGCCACATAAGTCGACTGCGTAAACAGCGAAGGGTTATCGTTGGTATCGATTAAATTCACCATCAATTTGGCAGTAGACGAATAAGTCGGATTTCCACTATCGCTAGCAATAATGGTCAGAGTATACGCCGGCTGAATTTCCCTATCTAATCCGATAACGTTGGTAATCCAACCCGAATGCGGATCTATACTGAACACATCTGATGGCTCCATCGAGTACTTAATTTCCGCATTTTTACCTTCGTCTCTATCGTTAGCGTGTACTGTATAAAATGAATCTCGTAAGTGATTTCATCGCACACTTTTTCAATCGAATGGACAAACAATTACGCATACCTTTGATTATGGAAGTCCCTTCGGCGACGTTTTCGGCCACAGAAACGGTATAAATTTCGTTCTCGAAATCCGGTACATTATCGTTCATATCGATGACTTTTAAGTAAATTTCAAATAAAGCAGTCAACGATGGGCTAGAATTTGTGTACGCTAGAACACCGATGACATGTTTTGACGTTGTTTCACGATCCAACTGACCGGTTAGTTGGACCTGACCTTCTTCATCGATCGCGAATAAGTTAGCCGACGAAATTAATCTAAATTTTACTGACACATTGGTGACTAGTTTCATTTTGGTGATTACACTTCCTAAAACAAAAAACAAAAAAAAAAAATTAAATAAAATTAAAAACACATCTGACTAAACAGGGCAATGTTGAAAACCTAGACACTGGGAATGTCCAGTACACTTTTGAAATTTGTAACTTTTTTAGATTATCATATTTAAACATTTATACATATAGGATGTTTCACCTCAATCCGAGCACCTATATAGGGCTACTCTAATGTGATACTCATGTATGATGGTTTGCCTACCCTATTAGCTGAAAGGGCTGAGATACGAAAATTTGAATTTATCTTCACTCTGATGATGTTAAAATTTGAAAATTTATATTTCCTTATTCAAGCTAGATAAAAATATGCTGTTAGCTAAAATGTAGTATTACTGACAAAAAATTGGTGTCATCGGTGGAGGGAGTAGGTGAAGAGCCATGATAAAAAGTGTGAAAAATCGCAGAAAAAAGTGACCATTTTTTCATATTTTTGGCAAATAATTTTGAAACATGTCCTATTGAACCTATGATTTGAAAATTGTTTACTAAACATCATTTCATCCTTTGTTACATTTTGTGAGTGGATCTGCCCTGAATGTCTTCAAATGCTGTTTTTTTTTTTTAAACAAATCTGAAGCAAGGTAGTAATGTACGATTAACACTAAAATGTAGAGTATGGAATGTAGTATCATTGACAAAAAATTAGTGGTGGTATAGGGGCAGAAAAATAATAAAAAATGTACAAAAAAATATGTAAAACATTTTTCATTTCTTTTTGTTTTTTGCTAATAACTTTGAAAAATTCCTCACTGAACCCAAATATTATAAATTTTTTGAACTAGCACAGCACCTTGTAACATAACTCAATTTTTATTTTTTAAATTTTTTTAAATACATTTTTTTCGCCTTTAAAATTTATTTTCATTTTTTTTAAAGATGCAAAAAGACCTATATCCATAATTCCATATATGTATAATCGATACTTATCTTTTGGTTTAGTAAGTATTGAAAAATACAATCAAAAATGAATTTATTGTTCCTGCGTGTTAATTAGATTCTTAAGACTTATAGTATCATTCAATATTAAATTTTTAGAAAAATACATTTCAATATTATCTTGAAGTCGTGTGTATTCTCCTTCTCCGTCACTTACGAGTATAAAAGTGAGTACTTATTACACATCTGGGCGCCATTGCCAGGTATTTATTATATTTTTATTTTTTATGCACTTTATTCAATTTGTATTTCGTATATTTTTTTTATTTTTTTATAGGGCGTTTGTAACTGCATACGGTTATTATGCCACACGAGGATCTATTCTTGGAAAATCAGTCAGATGACTTTAGAAAAGAGACGATGGGAGTAATAGTTTTTGTATTATCAAGAATGACTACATTGGACTTACTCTTTTAAGATACCTGTCTATTAATTTATGTATTTTTTAGATGAATATAATTTTTTTTTTCAGATTTTTATTATTTCTTTTTCATTATTATTTATTTTAGTATTTTTTGGATTTTTTTTTTTAATAAATTGACGTAATGTACAGCACTGAGCTTGAGGCGTGCTTAAGTAGGTTAACAGGAGTGGGTATAAGGCGGAAGAGTGGAGGAAAACTCAGTAAATGGAGTATACGAGTAGGATCATCTTCTAAAATGCATTGGATTTCGGGTTAGGAAAAGTTGGAGAAATTCATTAATATTGATTAATTTTATTTACAATATTATAATAACTACATTTATTTGAAACGAATGCATTTTTTTTAAAAAATGATGTCAGAAATACTTGAAGCAATTTTTCTTACATTTTTAGATAACTTTATAATGTTTGTGAATTTTTCCTAATTTCTAAAATTCTTCACAAAATAAATCCCAGAAATGGAATAGACTTCTAAATGATTTAAATTAAAAATTTGTTTTTTTTTTAATAATTTACAAGTCATCTACTCCACAAGTCATAGAAATACTTAATAAATTTTTGATTATTGTTTTCCTTGTTCTTATGACATCCAAAAAAAAACAATTTTCATTTTTTCAATCACTGAATCGATGTGAAACAAATCATTACCAATAGGAGCGTCTTCGGATAAGAAAAATTCAGCATCGTTTCTTTCGAATACTGGAGGTACATCTCGCGGAGACATGATATAAACTTCAACCGGTACGTCGACGTACATAGCTGGTGTGCCACGATCAGTGGCTCGGACGAAAAACTGGAATGCTTGATTTTCTACGAAACAAAAATAAAATGCGGTTTTTTATTTTTTATAAACGAATATATTATATCACTAAATTTGTTTCACTCACCATAAGCAACAGCTGATTTAATTAGGAAAATTTCACCCCTATTTTTATTAATACCGAACAAATCGGTGATACCGTTAGAGCTGGTTTCATAAATCGAATACTCGATCTGTGAGGATGGACCTTCATCTGCATCCACAGCTTTAACCTAAGAATAAAAAAAAATCAGAAAAAAAATCCATCTAATTTAAAAACTATTCTCAACATTGCAAGAATATTCGCATCATATACCTTCAAGAACGAATAGTTGATAACCAAAGCGCTCGTAACACAAGCTTTATATTCGCTCAATAAAAACTGCGGTGCATTATCATTCACATCGGACACAGCCACTCTAATATTAGCGATACCGGATTTACCGCCTGAATCCGTAGCCACTACGATCATCTCGTACATTTTCGTTTCCTCTCGATCTAGCATCTGTTTAGTCATAATTTCGCCTGTAAAAAGAAACAACGATTAAATCGTTCATATCGAGAGGTTCGATTACTCTTCCAATTATATTCCCTACCGGTTAAATTGTTAATATGGAATTTTTCCAACATAGATTGCGACACCAATGAATAACTAATTTGTCCATAAACTCCTTGATCTTTGTCCGTCGCTCGAACTTGTATGACTCTTTGGCCCGGAGCTAAATTCTCCGATACTCTGGCTTCGTATTGCATCTTATCGAATACTGGAGCGTGTAAATTCGTCGAGAGCATTTCGATACGTATCCTGGCGAAGCTGGTGAATACGCCATCGCTGACCGATACGTTTAGTAAATGATACGTCGATTCGGTTAATTTCAGTAAATTGTTCAGGGTAATTATTCCTGAAATAATACGTTAATATGTTAAAACAATATTTAAAAAAAAGGTAAGCAGCCGTGCTCTATCACTAGAGGCGAATTTCTTCATGATTGTGCAAGAATATTCGGATAATTTAAATGTTATACTGCCCATCTCTTGACAATCAAGCGAATCTCTACAGTCTACTCATTAAATTTAGCAATATGAGGCTCCTCAAATTTTTTTTTAAACTTCCGTTCATACATCAAAGGGGGAAAGGAGGTTTCCCTTTTGGACCAAATACTACAAACCTAATTCTTTGGAAGCAAGCTTGATCCCAAAGGCCCAAATGAAGTCGTTTCCTCACTTTAAAAGTGTATTCAAAAAAATATAATTGTTAAGTATGTTTAATAGCACATTGGAATAACACGGCAAAATAGGTAATTTTGAACTACTCATTTTTTTTACCTACAAATTAAATCTATGTAGTGGGCGCTCACCGACCGTATTTTATAGGGGACGCATTCCACATCATTAAGAATTTTTAAAAGGAGCACTTGATATAAGGATTTGAAAAATTATTTATACTTAAGTCAAAAATTCACTTCTTAAATTTTTTTTTTTTTTTTTTGCATTCACTGCGCCATATTTTCCCTTCTATCAATTCTACAGTTATTTCCCCCCCCCCCCCCAATGAACCTACATTACATGTTCCAATAATACTAATTTCATTTATGGTTCGCAAAATAACAATTTTTAAAGTTGTTTATTGCCATGAGTGAAACATGTTATTTAAATTAGCATATCTCAGCTCCTTCAAATTTTTGAGCAGGCAGATTACCATAAATGCATATAACTTGAGTAGCCCTACTCGACATATGCAAGTGAAGTAATATTTCAGAATTGAAACGTGGCACTGCGATTTTGGGAATGAAAGAGGGGACGAGGGAGATAATTTATTGAAATTGCTATAATGCGAGTAGATATAAACTTTCACAGCTAAAACAGGCTAGAACTTTTATTAGAGCGATTACAAATTAGGTAAGCTGTAACAACCTTCACATACACCAGAAACTCGACTAAGAAATTTACAGCTGAATTTGTAAGTTATTCTTTAAGATAAATTCAAATGTTATAAACTAAAATTATTCGAATTCACTCACCTGTTTTAGAATCTAGAGCAAAATTCTGAAGCTGATTGCCGCCGACAATGTTATAAATCAAATTATCTTGATCTATGATATCCGGATCACTGGCTGTAATCACTGTAACGAATTGGCCACGTACTGCATTCTCCGATAATGACCCGGAGTACGAAGTTTGTTCGAATTTCGGCGCGTTATCGTTTACATCGAGAACTGTAAAAACATTTAATATAATTTTCTTCTTCCCAGCAATTCACATAACACATAAAAAAAACTCACCAGTGAGCCAAACATGAGCGGTAGATGAAAGCGGAGGAAGACCTGTATCCGTAGCCATCACTGTAAAATGAAGAAACGGACGAGTTTCATGATCTAGAGATCGTTTCAGATATACACTACCATCTTCCGGATCGATATGAAAGCTATCGGTGGAATTATATACGTCGTTAAGAATCGAGAATCTTATTCCACTGTTCACTCCTGTACACAACACAGAATAAAAAATTCTCAATTAATTATCGCTCACTTTCGTCTTGGAAAAAATTTAAAATCGACAAATTTCACCTGTATCATTATCCTTGGCGGTAACTTTCAAGATAAGCGAGCCAAATGGCGCTGCTTCCGAAACAGTAACATTATACGAATCATACTGAAACTCTGGCGGGCAATCGTTGACATCGGTAACCAATATATTCACCAAAACTTCGGCAAATATTCCGCTCAAACTATCCGTGGCTCGAACCGTTAACGCGTATTCCTTAACTTTTTCGTAATCTAAATTGTCGACTACATAGAGCATGCCTACGAACAATAAACACGCTTCGAATTAGCGCGATTCTCATTCTAAAAGCCAATTACAGCGTACTCGGTATTTCAAAAACATTCCTTCGAATTGCACGCCTAACTGTTGGCCGTCGCTACCGTTCCAGTAACGTTAGGCAGTCAACATTACATAATAATGAAACTTTCTCACTTCCAAGAATGTAAATACGAGTCTAACTTTAATCTCGTCGTTTTGCGTGTTTGCCTTTTGTTTTGAATATCGTTCATAAGGAATTGTTTTGAATAGGCACGCGAAATCGCTTAGTTAGCGCTTACCAGTGTCTAAGAAAAATATGCTAGTTTTCCAACGTTGTAATTGTCGTTCTATAGTGTTGTTTCGCCTGGTGTATTATTTACATAAACCTAACGAACGGAAACTAAGCGACTTGTAATTTAAAATCAAACAGGCACTACTAGGTACTTTGTTTACGTTTAATTCTTGTCACGGATTACTTCTAAATGTGTGATTTCAAATAAATACGTATGCGATGGATAGAAAAAAATGAAACTAATATGATGAAAAATGAAACTAAAATGAAAAAATATTCAATGCAAAATTAAGCTAACTTCTCTAAAATAATGGATACTATGAAGCATATACACTGAAATGAATAGGTACTACCAATATGAATGAGGTCATCTTTATGATGTGAATAATTCATCAATGATGAAAACGAGACATATCCCATGATAATCTATCAGTACTTCGTATACATACAAAAAAAAAAAAAAATACAAAACGTAATTTAGTCCAGACACTCTAGATTTAAACAACGCCCAAAATAAAAAAATCGTCCAACAATCTGAAAATTATTTCAAATTGCAAAGAACGAATTCTTGACCGCACAAAAAAAATTATAAGAAATTTTCTTCAATGACTTCATTCAAACACAAGCATTGCTTTAGTTACTACAAGAATCCTTAGAGTACGCAGCCAACATCTGTATTTTGAAGCAGATACTAATAAATATATGTACTGAATCTTCATAAGTACAACTGTTTCCCTGAGAATTTAAAAAAATCTTTTCTTGATTAAAATAAGTATTCACATTGTTTTCGGATGATACTTTCATGTAAATAAATAAATAAATAAATAAAAAAAAAAAAAAAAAAAAAATACATAACGCTCGATGATGAAAAAAAAAATAAGAAAGCACACTTCAAAAATTTCAGGAACTCTGAAATTATTTTTTAATTTTAAAAATAAATATGGTGTGTAGCGAATCTCGATATTTTTCTCAATGCATTGTAAATTATTCAATACCTGAAATTAAAATTTTTTCGAGCTACTGAAATTCAGAAATAGGGGAAGAAGGCCTTTGAAGTTGAAATGTTCAATTTTAAAAATGAAGATGAAGGTAAAAATATGGAAACTAACTTCTATCAATAATTTTTTTTTTTCAATTAAAAAAAATAATGTTTTAAAAGTCTAATTGTTCACTATTAAGTCGTGTTTGGGGAGGGGGAGCTGGGTGGAAAGAAATATAAGATTGAAATCCTTTCAAGAGGCAAAGATGAAAATCACTTATAAAGTTTGAAATTTAATTTCTCCCCTTTTTGTAAGTATCAATGTTCACTCTGAGCCTTCTACCGTCCTACCCAAAGAGAGGGGGGTGGGTAAAAAACTGGTGTTTGAAGTTGAACTAATCTCTTATAAGTATTTTAAGCAGTCGATTATTCCTCTACAATGATTACTGAATAACCTCAAAAGGATGCAATGAAAATTTAAGTGCTCTAACTAAATTTTTAGACCAGCTCTAAAAATAAAGTTGAGGTAAAAAAAATTAATTTTAAGATAATTAATTTGTTTTTCTCGTCTCAAAATCACATTTTGCCATTCAAAATTTGAAAAAAAAAAATCTACAAAAATAATCATAACTGCTTTAAACAAAATGTAGAAATGATTTACACCTAAATTAGAAAAAAAAAATCAACCTAATTTTTCTCCAGTTTTTGCATGACAATATATAGCTTAGAATTTGATAAATGTTTTAATGCCCAAAAATTTTTTTTTTTGTGAAATCAATTTTTTTTTTAATTTTGACTTTATTTTTTGGTGGGGGGGGGGGGAAGCTCTAAAATTATTTATTTATAGGGTTAAAATTTTCATTACATTCTTTTGAGGGCATTTAACAAATCTTATTATCTCGCTTCCTTCGTTAAAAAAAAAACATAACTTCGGCTCACCTTAGAGTATGCAATACACAAAGAAAAACAACGTTCGGTAAGATAATTTTCTGCCATGCTTGAGAACCCCTAACAGTGCACAAAAAATGGTGCTGAAACTTTGACACCAAGCAAAATATCTCCAGATAAGATTTAGGGTATTTGTATGGAATTTTCGATTTCAGCGCATATATTATGATTATGGATTTTTAAGGACTTTGAAAATGGGTAAAGAAATCAATATTTCGTAGTAAAGTTTTTCAACTTTTTTTCTTCATTTTAGGAAGAGAGGGGGAAGGGTATATAAAATATCGATAACCCTTTCAAAAAGACTTTTCTAAATGATTCGGTTAATCGTTCTTAACAATTTGAAACCATTTCAGCTCCTTAAACAACTTTTCTATTTAATTTCTAAGATGCCTGGACTGATTACAACACGAAGCTCATAAAAATGAACCCATCAAAACGAGCACAAACCCACAGATGTATTCCACCCGATCAATACATCATCAATAGCTAAAGCATACATATTACAAATCAAAGCCCGGACTGAAATACACGTATGAAAAAATACGACGAAGCAAAAACACACAAAAGCGTAGCCCATATTTTGGTAGAAAAACAATACTCACAAGGGCCATTACCGCTATCGTATGCTGAAAAATAAAATATTAATTCGTTAAATATAATTAACACGTTTAAAAGAAGAAGATATTCGCGTCTAACCGAAAGTATTTCCAAGATTACGTAAGACCGCCCACCGTCAAAACAAAATAAACCGTTCTCTCACCTGTATTAAAATCAACGGCGAACTGTTCCATGGTATTTCCGCTGGAAATACTATAAATTAATTTCCTCGACAACGGCGATTCGGCTTTTATTGACACCGACAGATGAGAATGTATTTCGATATCCTCTGGTACCGAAATTGCGTAAAATTGTTTGTCGAATATTGGCATCGATTTATCTATGACTTTCAAATTCACCGTTACTTCCGATGAGCATGGAGTCATACCTGCAAAAATGAAAAAGAACTCGTGAATTAGGATTCCAAGGTGTGCAAAAGTTCAACAAGTGTTTCGTTCCTACCTCCGTCGTAAGCGGCGATAATCAGTTGGTATTCTTTGTTATGCCCTTCTAGTACTTGTTTCAAAGTAATTTCGCCGCTTTTACGATCCACCCTGAATAATTCGCCGTGGCCTTTTATCAATTCGTAACGTACTTCTCCGTTCTCTCCTTTATCCAAGTCTACCGCGTGTACCTACAGACGAATAAATTACATTAT